>JAODAL010012117.1:0-96756 GCA_025379985.1 Phyllomedusa bahiana | reverse complement strand
AGGGCCGTCCTGCCCGTCTCTTCAGCGGCGCGGGGGAAGGAACACCCCCGTCACTCCCCTGCAGCCGGCGTCACTTCCCTCTGCGCCGCTGACCTGTATGTGCGGCGCACACACCGGCGCCGTACATACAGGGGGAGGAGGGAGGAGGGAGCGATCCCTCCTGCCTCCTCCCCGCACAGTGAGACCGCGGGCGGGTGAGTGGCCGCTGCGGCCGCTTCACCCGCCTGTAGGAGCGGTCCGGCGGCGCAAGAGTAGCGCACCAGCGCTACTCCGGCCCCCGCCGCGGCCATTTAAAGAACCCCCGCCGCCTGCAGGCGGCGGGAGGAATGCCAACTCCCCCGGGAGGGCGGGAGGGGACCCCAAATAGCGGGACCCCCCCGCCAAAAACGGGAGAGTTGGCATGTATGTGGTAACATATCTGCTTGTTTACTTACTTATTTAATTAATTTAATCTTTTGCTAATGTAGTGCTGCCATATTGCAGAATGCTGTACAGGGACATCAGACCTTGCCCCTGGAGTAATTAATTTTAATAACCCTGGTTCCCTAAGGTGGTGAAGTGGGTAAGTGTTTTATACTTGGTCTGAAGTGGGTTACTCTTCCCTTCAGCGCTGTCACAATGAATGTGGTCTGGCTGTTCCCGTACTGTCCCTAGATATAATGCAAGGTGAGAGGTGCACATCTGTGCATATATCTTGGTGTCCTATATGTTTCCTTTTAAAAGAAAGAAGTCCCTCATTAGCGAACAGTGTAAGCTTTTCTTTCTCGCTAGAAGCTTCCTCTGATGACAACTACAGCTCTGCTGGTTCATATTGTTTATAGCCCAACATCCTGCTTATACTCTCATTGTTTTTAACAACTCCTCCATCACCAATGTCCCTGTAACAGGCTCAGCTAGGAACAGTGTTGGACTGGGGTGCCTAGAGCCCACCAGAGTAGTTGATTTTAGGGGCCCTCTTTGCCCCGCTGTTTCCGCCACCTGTAGACCTTGTCCCCACTGTCGGTTTTACAGACGGTTTTGATTTTGAAAACCGTCTGTAAACCGTCTGACAAACTTTTACAGAGACCTCTATGGAAAAACCGCGCAGTGGTCGCCACTGCACAGGTTTTCCGCTGGGCAGTTTTTTAGACCACCTGTGGTCCGAAAAACATTGAGCATGTTCATTCTTTCGGCCGGTTTTCGGGCAGGATATGAACATAATGCGAGGTGGGAGGGCTTTTCTCCGCAAACAGCGGAGAAAAGCCGTCCTCCTGCGACCGTGTACACGGCCCCTAAGCAGAGCAAATACCGGTCGGATAATGCAACCTGTATTTGCACTGTGCCGTGTAAACGGCCCCGTATGGTGCCCCCCCACCCAATTTCACTTCAACTTATAGAGACCGATGTGATGACATCACTCCTTTCTAATCAAGATGGGGCGCCGGGCTGCTGAGTCTCCCTCACCTAATTGTAGCAGGTCACCAGTGATAAACATAAAAGGGCTAAAGATATATTTTCCCCTCCCCAAATGATACAGGTTATATAAGTAAAAATATATGAAAAGCTATAACACAAAGTACTGAGTATAAAACCACTAAATAATGGTTATACAGCTACCAAATAACATCACTACACAAAACTAGAATCTCAAGGCCAATATTACCAATAATTCCACTAGACCCTAGGTAGTTAGGTAGGCCTCAAGCAGGTGGGTGGGTAGGCCTGTAGTTCTAGTAGAATTAATGACTATTTGCAGCACATTATAGTGAATCATCTTAATTTTTTATTAAATTATGCTTGTATTTAGCATAAGGATCTTTTATATATAAATGCTTGTAATCCCTTATTTTCAGCGTATGCTCTAAATTGCCAATACAGGAATCTCCAATTCCTTCACATAAATACTTATTCAAAAGATACTTATGGCAACAAATAATTATTTTTAAAACACAACTTGACTTATTTCATAGAAAATATAAAACATTACATTGCCACTTGGGCTTACCGCACATTTGAAGGGTAGTAGAACAGCGCTTATCTTGTTTTGTAGAGAAAGTTCAAAGTCTCATGAGGATACGTTTGTTGAGGAGTAGAGCCGCTGCACTCGGTGCAGAGCACCTGAGACGTTTCGGAGGTGAAAACCTCTTTCTTCAGGCAACTTGCAAAAAAAGTCTGACTGCTGTGCTTACCAACAAAGGTTTTGCCACCAAGTATTAAGGGCGACATGTCCCAAGACGCCAACACCAGTTTTTGTTCTATTTTGCGGCAATCCCACTTTTTACGCCATATTCTTGTTGTAACTGAACTGTCGTACACCAAAACTGGGCGCATTATAGGCTGGGCACAACACTTTGTAATGCGTCCAAATATGGTGCACTGTGCGCCCCGTCGCGAAATGCGCCTATTGAGGCGCCTTACATATGTTATGCGCCCCCGTCGGGCAATGAGCCTCAATAGACGCATACCATATACTACCAATGATATGCTATGTTCCGCGAGCTGAGCAATGCGCCCTTTTTTCATACGATGCGCCTTTTTTTGATGCAATGCGCCCTTTTTTAATACGATGCGCCCTTTTTTGATGCAATGCGCCCTTTTTTGATGCAATGCGCCCTTTTTTGGTACAATGCCCCTTTTTTGATGCAATGCGCTCTTTTTTGATACGATCTGCCATTTTAGGCGCATTAAGTTTTCTATGCAAGATATACCTGACGCCAATTTTTAGAAAGTATCCGACTTTCAGGCGCACTTTACACTGATTTAATGCGCCTAAAACTGGCATAGATAGGCCACTTTTAGGACATGTCGCCCTAAGTCTTGTTTGCCAGAGGGATCAAATACTTATTTCTCTCAGCAAAATACAAATAAATTTATATAATTTATACAATGTGATTTTCTGGATTTCATTTTGGATATTCTATCTCTCAATGTTAAAATTAACCTACCCTTAAAATTATAGGCTGTTCATGTCTTTGTCAGTGGGCGAACTTACACAATCAGCAAGGGATCAAATCATTATTTCCTTCACTGTATCTAACTCAGCCATAATAAGTGATAACAAAACTATAAGCATAAAGATTATATAAACAGATGAAAATAAAGATTTATTTATCACAAAAAAGTGTTTAAAAACATAACTTGTTTGTTCATTAATTGTTTAAGCAATCATTAAGTGGTAAATGAATGTTTCTTCATGTTAACAAGATGGAAAAAAGTACGTTAATGATTCTGCTTTGTTTCTGCATCGTTGATCCTTAGGCTATGTTCACACGGCTTATTTGCGGGGCCCATAGACTTGCATTACCAGCGGCGCGTATACGCCGCAAGTAATTCACATGTCAATTATCTCCCCCCGCGGCGGATTCGCCGAGCAGGAAGAGGAGACGTAATCCATAGTTCTCTATGAGAACTGTGGATTACCGTAATGAATGGGACGTATTCCAGCCGTAATTTGTGCACTCCGGCGCGAAATTGCGGACTGAAATACGTCCCATTTTAAGCCGTGTGAACATAGCCTTACAGTCGATGGTCCTTCTTATTTACAAACTGTAATGTATGACATGATGGACCTCATTTATCAACTGTCTCACAGCAAGACTGTCTTTGTTGCCTTTATCAACCAATCAGTGCCCATAGCAACCAATCAGGGCTCATAGCAACCAATCAGAGCTCATAGCAACCAATAAGGGCTCATAGTAACCAATCACAGCCCACAGCAACCAATCAGAGCTCAGCTTTAATTTTTAAACAGTTCTAGGAAAATGAAAGCTGAGCTCTGATTGGTTGCTATGAGTCCTGATTCGTTGCTATGGGCAACAAAGACAGATTTATTGTGAGACAGTTTTATAAAATGAGGCCTGATGGGACATCACATGAGCTCTGACCGTTAGGATCTTGTGATGTCACTTTATTGTCTGAAAACAGAACGGTGCGGTATTAATATTTTGCTTGTGACATAAAAAGTCTTATTTATACATTTCAGGTTCTTCCACTTGTCCCCGCTACTGCTCCACCTGATATCTTTATAGAGGCTTTATATACATATAATGAAGCATGAAGGGGCTCGGTGAAGGTGGTGGTGAAGGTGTGTAAGTGTCTGATGGGGTCACACAGCTCATAAAAGGACAGGAGCCCGGCCTCATAATCCAGACAGATCCTGACTCTATCACTGGAGATCTGGTGCGGTAACTGGATCTGTTCACTGCCACGTGTTATTACATATTTATTATTAACCTTCTCCCCTCCCAACAAATTCCAGCACTTGTCTCCCATGTATGACTGATCGTCCCTCCTGTCTATACTGGGGTAACACATCCCCGCCATCCACAATCTTGATTTACTGATCTCCACATCCCAGTAATGTCGCCCTGAGGGGAATCTCCCTCTGCTTATCACCTGATTAAGCTTGAATCTCTCTACCTTTCTTGGACGTTTCTGGTTGATATTTGTCCAGGTTGCAGTTTTCAGGTCGTCTGATATAAGGAGATTATTAGCAGCTGTGTTTATATCCAGTAATATGTCTACAGGACCCTGACCATATATACCTATCTCTCCTGCAGCCGCTACCTTCTTCCCAACACCCCCAGTCCTGACTGTTACATCACCACCCCTTTTTTTGGTACCTGATGCAGGTAAATCCTGTGTGTGATTAGAGGAAAATTTCCTTTTTTCCCCTTTTTTTGCAGGTGAGACGGTCTGTAGATGTATTATTATATCAGAGAAACCTGCATGTAACATCCCAGCAATCACATCCACATCTATATCCTGTGTCTTATCATGTCTCCCTGTGTCCTCATCACCTCCATCATGTCCCTTTGTGTCCTCATCACCTCCATCATGTCCTCCTGTGTCCTCATCACCTCCATCATGTCCCTCTGTGTCCTCATCACCTCCATCATGTCCCTCTGTGTCCTCATCACCTCCATCATGTCCCTCTGTGTCCTCATCACCTCCATCATGTCCCCCTGTGTCCTCATCACCTCCATCATGTCTCCCTGTGTCTTCATCTCCTCCTTCTCCCTCAGGATCACACAAGTCACCTGTGTCTGGACCCTGTAAGACAGTCAGTGGATCCGTCATGTTACACAGCTCCTCAATGTGTCTTATCTTCCTGGACAGCTCGTCCTTCTTTATTTCCAGCTCCTGGATCAGAGCGGAGGATGAGAGTGATAGTTCCTTTTCCTGCCTGGAGATCTCACTGAGGATCCTCCTCTCCAGGTCATCCAACCATCTCCTGATGTCTATAAACAGGGCAGTGACTCTCTTGGCTTCTCCAGATGCTTTTTCTTGAGCTTTTCTCCTGCGTTCCTCCAGAATCTGGACTCCTTCCTCAGTCTTCTCTCTCTTTGTGCTCAGTTTCTGGAGAACATTTCTCAGTTTCTTCTTCTTCTTCTCAGAGGCCTCATCCAGCATCTCCATCCGGTGTCCCCAGTGTTCTGCGGCCAAACTGCAGGACACACAGATACAAGCCGCGTCCTCAGTGCAGTAATATTCCAGGATCTTCTTATGGACGGGACATTTCCTGTTCTCCAGGTTGGTGCTGGGCTCAGTCAGGACGTGTTCTGGTTCATTGCTGTGAACTCTCAGGTGATTATCACACAGAGAAGCCTCACACATCAGACAGGATCTCACAGCAGGTACAGGAGAGTCAATACAGTAAGTGCAGTAGACCCCGGTCATCTCCTCCTGATGTTGCTGAGTAGACAGGAAATGTTTTAATATCTGTCAAAGAGTTATGTATCTTTGCGGTGAAGGCCGCTCCTGAAACTTGTCTCTAAATTCAGGTTAAGAATAAACTCCAGCCTCGTCCTGTGTATCCAGCACACGATCAATACAGACCCCGCAGAAGTTGTGTCCACATCTCAGGGTTACAGGATCTGTATGTAGTCAGACAGATGGAGCAGAGCAGCTCGTCTCTCCTGTCGGCAGGATGTACGAGAAAGGAAACTTCAGGTTTAGAAAAAACGAAACTTAAGGCATTGGTTATAGGAGGTGTTTCACCACATATTAAGTTGCACAATCCACTTCTATTAGCTGTCCATTAACCCTATAATGTAATCACTGGAAACAGACATCTTGTATTTGGTCTTCAATTACAGTAAAGACAGTTGATTTCTCCAAGTTTATACTCTGTCCCACCATTAAGCCCCCTGCACACCATCATTTTTCAGACCCCATTCACATCCCCTCAGAATCCATTGGGATGCCTTGAAAAAGTTTGTCATTGTATTCTGCAGTGGTGTTCAGATGGAGCCATCAGAGCCTTGAGGGCAAATGTAGTCTTTTTTGGACTATGTGCTATTTCCTGATCGTAAACGCTCTATGTGTTGGGCACAAATGTGTGATAGACCATTCTTTTGGGTCTGGCAGAAAAAAGCATTTTCGATTGGAAAAAAGAGCAAATTTAGTCTACATTTGCCCTCTAGGCTCTTATGGCTCCACCTTGACCCCACTGTGGGGTCTGATGGGAATGTTACGTTTTCAAAGGGCTTCATTGCAAGACATAAAAAACAGGAATTCAAAAAGTCCATGAAAATGTCTCTGGAAGAAATGGATCCTTGGGGCTGCAGATGACAGGACTCTGTCCAGCCGTGGTTAGGGACATTTGGGAAGCAACAAAGTCTAGTCAAATAGGATACTGGAGTTGAAGCAGCAGACAGAACGGGATACAGACACCAGACAGCAGGAGACTTGGGAACGAGGAACATGGCAGACTCAGGACGAGATGCAGACAGGTCAGCGGACAGCAGACTTGGGAACCAGCAACTCAGCAGAGATAGGAAGGAATGCAGACAGCAGACAGGACACTGGATCAACTGATGACCAGATCCATTCAGGAACAAACGGAGGTCTAGGGTCTCAGGAACACAAGGTCTCAGAGTCATGAACACAGGATCAGGAACATGGATCAGAAACACAGAGGGCTTGAGGCATAGTTCAAAGACCCCAGCTTGCATTTCAGAAACTCAGGCACTGACTACTGAAAGTAGAAGGGCTATATAGCTCCAGCAGACAGGGTGATGGACGGCAGATGTGGGTGCTGAAAGCAAGTGTTAACCGTTGCCACTCTGAAAGGCACGGAAAACACTGAGTAGCTATAGCACTCAAGCCACCATGGTAAAATGGCATGCTGCAGGCTAGACAGAGGCACAAAAACCTGCAGTTCATGACAGGGAAACTTTTTCAAGGTTCAGCCTAGAGTGGGCTATATCAACCTACATGGGGCTATATTTAATTACAGGGGACTATATCCACCTACACGGGAGGTTTATTTACCTTAAAGTGGCTATATCAACCTACAGGAGGGCTATATTTACCTACAGAGGGCTATATTTACCTACAGAGGGCTATATTATCCTACATGGGGCTATATTTATCCTACATTGGGCTATATTTATCTTCAGGGGGCTATATCAACCTATAGAGGGTATATTTACCTACAGTGGGGACAAAGAGTATTTAGTCAGCCACCAATTGTGCAAGTTCTCCCACTTAAAAAGATGAGAGAGGCCTGTAATTGACTTCATAGGTCGACCTCAACTATGAGAGACAAAATGAGAAAACAAATCCCGAAAATCACATTGTCTAATGAACTCCACTGACGGAAGCCAAAAATGATGGCCCAGATGTATGAAAGTTGCCGCGCCAGTTTTCTGTCATAGGTTACAACAGTAATAGTGGCGTGCGCCATATTTCACATATTCCATAAGCATTTGCACCAAAAAGAATGAATTTGTCCAACAAAACCGACACTTTTGTGTTCACCACTCTTCGGGAGGGGAAGGGGGTCTATGCCAATTCCTATGATGTGGCACATTTATGTAGCTTTCATTCCAAAAAGTGTTGCTGTTCATGCATTGTTATTCATGCCATCTTCAAGGTGGCGAGGCTAAGACACTATTTTGTCTTACGATGTGACACATTTAAAAAAAAGTGCTGTGAGTCACTTTCAAACATATGTATCAACTCAACTTTGGCGCGGCACTACCTAAGACACTGTCCACAAGGACATTTTTCATACATATGGGCCAATATGTGAATGGGGCCTTAAAGTGTAAGTTCCTATGAACAGTGCTGTCACCCATTCAGCCTCCTGTTGTTCACCTATATTGTAGTCAGTATATATTTACCTGCTATCTTCATTGTACATTACTGTAATATATAGATGTGTGTTCTCAATATGAGAATATGTACTGTACAAGGGGCGTTCATTAAAGATTTCCTCTGACCCACTACCTATGGACTGAGAGCAATGAAACTTGGCGCAGTTATTAGTCCTTCTCTACATGGGTGCCACCTAACAACACACACTTCTCCCATCTCTTTAAGCAACTGTAAACACCTTGCTTGTAAAAGTCGACAGGTTGCTCCAAAAGCCGCGTTGTGACTTCAGAAATCAGTCTCATCATCTGGAAAATGCTTCATTGTTGGAAAGAGGTGGAAGTGCGATGGTGCGAGGGACATCAGACCTTGCCCCTGGAGTAATTAATTTTAATAACCCTAAGGTGGTGAAGTGGGTAAGTGTTTTATACCTGGAGTGAAGTGGGTTACTCTTCCCTTCAGCGCTGTCATGATGAATGTGGCCAGGTTGTTCCTGTACTGTTCCTAGATATAATACAAGGTGAGAGGTGCCCGTCTGTGCTTGTAACTCGATATCCTATATGTTTCCTTTTAGAAGATAGAAGTCACTCATCAGCTAACAGTGTGTCATGCAGCATGTAAGCTTTTCTTTCCCCCTAGAAGCTTCCTCTCATGACAACTACTGCTCTGCTGGCTCATATTTATAGCCCAAAATCCTGCTTAGACAATGACATTGTTTTTAACAACTCCTTTGTCATCAATGTCCCTGTAACAGGCTCAGCTGGGAACAGTGTCAGACTCAAGTGCCTAGAGCCCACCAGAGTGGTTGATTTTAGGGGCCCACTTTGCCGCGCTGCTTCCGCTACCTGTAGGCCTTGTCCCCACTGCACGGGTTTTCTGCCAGGCAGTTTTTTAGGCCGCCGGCGGTCCGAAAAACATTGGGCATGTCTATTTTTCCGGACAGTTTTCGGGCGGAATATGAACATTTCAATGAAAGGAGTGAGGGCTTTTCTCCGCAAACAGCTGCAAAAAGCCATCCTCCTGCGACCGTGTACACGGCCCCTAAACAGAGCAAATACCGGTCGGATAATCCAACCTGTATTTGCACTGTGCCGTGTGAACGGCCCCGTATGGTGCCCCCGCCCAATTTCACTTCAACTTATAGAGACCAATGTGATGACATTATCGCGTTTATCTAATCAAGATGGGGCAGCAGGGCTTCTGAGTCTCCCTCACCTAATTGCAGCAGGACACCGGTGATGAACATAAAAGGGCTAAAGATATATTTCCCCCTTCCCAAATGATACATGTTATATAAATAAAACATATCAAAAGGTATAACACAAAGTACTGAGTATAAAACCACTAAATAATGGTTATAAAATTAATAATTAACATCACTACACAAAACTAGAATCTCCAGGCCAATATTACCAATAATTCCACTAGACCCTAGGTAGATAGGAAGGCCTCAAGCAGATTGGTGGGTAGGCCTGTAGTTCTAGTATAATTAATGACTATTTGTGGCAGATTATAGTGAATCATCTTAATTTTTTATTAAATTATGCTTGTATTTAGCATAGGGATGTCAGGGACAAGATCATAGACCTGCACAAAGCTGGAATGGGCTAAACAGTAAGTAAGACGCTGGGTGAGAAGGAGAAAACTGTTGGTGCAATAGTAAGTAAAAGGAAGAAATACAAAATGACTGTCCATCGACATCGACCTGGGCACCATGCAAAATCTCACCTTGTGTGGTATCCTTGATGATGAGGAAGGTGAGACATCAGCCTAAAACTACACGGGGGGAACTTGTTAATGATCTCAAGGCAGCTGGGACCACAGTCACCAAGAAAACCATTGGAAACACATTACGCCATAATGGTTTAAAATCCTGCATTGCCCGCAAGGTCCACCTGCTCCAGAAGGCTCATGTGCAGGCCCGCCTGAAGTTTGCCAATGAACACCTGGATGATTCCGTGAGTGACAATTGAGCTCTTTGGCATTAACTCAACTCGCCATGTTTGGAGGAAGAGAAATGCTGCCTATGACCCAAAGAACAGCGTCCCCACTGTCAGGCATGGAGGGGAAAACATTATGTTTTGGGGGTGTTTCTCTGCTAAGGGCACAGGACTGCTTCACCGCATCAATGGGAGAATGGATGGAGCCATGTACCATAAAATGTGACAACCTCATTCTCTCCAACAGGACTTCCACCAAGACAATGACCCAAAACATACAGCCAAGGCAACAAAAGAGTGGCTCAAAAAGAAGCACATTAAGGTCATGGAGTGGCCTAGCCAGTCTCCAGACCTTAATCCCTTAGAAAACTTATGGAGGGAGTTGAAGCTCTGAGTTACCAAGTGACAGCCTCAAAATCTTAATGATTTACAGATGATCTGCAAAATTCCTTCTGAATTGTGCGCAAACCTCATCATCAACTGCAAAAAACATCTGACTGCTGTGCTTACCAACAAGGGTTTTGCCACCAAGTATTAAGTCCTGCTTGCCAGAGGGATCAAATACTTATTTCTCTCAGCAAAATGCAAATAAATGTATATTTCTACAATGTGATTTTCTGGATTTTATTTTGTATTTTCGATCTCTCAATGTTAAAATTAACCTACCCTTAAAATTAAAGACTGTTCATGTCTTTGTCAGTGGGCGAACAATCCCACTTATACAATCAGCAAGGGATCAAATACTTATTTCCTTCGCTGTACCTAGCTCAGCCACAATAAGTGATAACAAAACTATAAGCATAAAGACAATATAAACAGATGAAAATAAAGATTTATTTATTGCAAAAAAGTATTTAAAAACATAACTTGTTTGTTCATTAATTGTTTAAGCAATAATTAAGTGGTTAATGAATGTTCCTTCATGTTAACAAGATGGAAAAAAGTACGTTAATGATTCTGCTTTGTTCCTGCATCATTGTTCCTTACAGTCCGAGGTCCTTCTTATTTACAAACTGTAATGTATCACACGATGGGCCTCATTTATCAACTGTCTCACAGCAAGACTGTCTTTGTTGCCTATGGCAACCAATCAGGGCTTATAGAGACCAATAACAGCCCACAGCAACCAATCAGAGTTCATCTTTAATTTTTAAACAGTTCTAGAAAAATGAAAGCTGAGCTCTGATTGGTCGCTACGAGCGCTGGTTGGTTGCTATGGGCAACAAAGACAGACTTATTGTGAGAGTTTTATAAAATGAGGCCCAATTATTCAATGACATCTATGGGACATCACAAGAGCTCTGACCGTTAAGATCTAAAGTATTAATATTTTGTTTGTGACATGAACAACTTTATTTATACATTTCAGGTTCTTCCACTCGTCCCAGCTACTGCTTCACCTAATATCTTTATGAAGCCTTTATGTACCCATAATGCAGCATGAAGAGGCTCGGTGAAGGTGGTGGTGAAGGTGTGTAAGTGTCTGATGGGGTCACACAGCTCATAAAAGGACAACTGCCCGGCCTCGTAATCCAGACAGATCCTGACTCTATCACTGGAGATCTGGTGCGGTAACTGGATCTGTTCACCGCCATGTCTCATTAAATATTCATTATTAAACTTCTTCCCTCCCCACAAATTCCAGCACCTATGTCCAATGTATGACTGACGCCCCTTCCTGTCTATATTGGGGTAACACATCCCTACCATCCACAATCCTGATTTACTGATCTCCACATCCCAGTAATGTCGCCCCGAGGAGAATCTCCCTCTGCTTATCACCTGATAACTCTTGTATCTCTCTGGTGTTACTGGACAATTCTGGTCTGTTTCTGTCCAGGTTGCAGTTTTCAGGTCGTCTGATATAAGGATAGTGTTACCAGCTGTGTTTACATCCAGTAATATGTCTGCAGGACCCTGACCATAGATCCCTCCCTCTCCGGCAGCTGCTACCTTCTTCCCAACACCCCCAGTCCTGACTGTTACATCATCAGCCCTTTTTTTTGTACCTGATTCAGGTAAATCTTCTGTCTGATTGGAGGAGAATTTCCTTTTTTTTCCCTTTTTTTGTGGGTGAGACGGTCTGTAGATGTATTATTATATCAGAGATACCTGCATGTAACATCCCTGTAATGACATCCACATCTACATCATGTGTTTTATCATGTCCCCCTGTGTCCACATCACCTTCATCATGTCCCCCTGTGTCCTCATCACCTCCATCATGTCCCTCTATGTCCTCATCACGTCCCCCTGTGTCCTCATCACTTCCATCATGACCCCTTGTGTTCTCATCACCTCCATCATGTCCCTTTGTGTCCTCATCACCTCCATCATGTCCCCCTGTGTCCTCATCACCTCCATCATGTCCCCCTTGGTCCTCATCACCTCCATCATGTCCCACTGTGTCCTCATCACCTCCATCATGTCTCCTTGTGTCCTCATCACCTTTCTCTTCCTCAGGATCACACAAGTCACCTGTATCTGGATCCTGTAGGACAGTCAGTGGATCCGTCATGTTACACAGCTCCTTCATGTGTTTCATCTTCCTGGACAGCTCGGCCTTCTTTATTTCCAGCTGCTGGATCAGAGCGGAGGATGAGAGTGATACCTGCTTTTCCTGCCTGGAGATCTCACTCAGGACCCTCTTCTCCAGGTCGTCCATCCGTCTCCTGATGTCTATAAACAGGGCAGTGACTCTCTTGGCGTCTCCAGATGCTTTTTCTTGAGCTTTTCTCCTTTGTTCCTCCAGACTCTGGACTCTTTCCTCAGTTTTCTCTGTCTTTGTGATCAGTTTCTGTAGAACATTTCTCAGTTTCTGCTTCTCCTTCTCAGAGGCCTCTCTGAGCATCTCCACCTGGTGTCCTCGGTGATCTCCAGCCAAACTGCAGGACACACAGATACAAGAAGCATCCTCAGTACAATAATACTTCAAGAACTCTTTATGGACAGAGCATTTCCTGTTCTCCAGGTTGGTGCTGGGCTCAGTCATGACGTGTTCTGCTCCTTTGCTGTGAACTCTCAGGTGATTATCACACAGAGAAGCCTCACAGTGCAGACAGGATTTCACAGCAGGTACAGGAGAGTCAATACAGTAAGTGCAGCAGATCCCGGACATCTCCTCCTGATGTTGCTGAGTAGACAGGAAATGTTTCAATATCTGTCAAAGAGTTATGTATCTTTGCCGTGAAGGCCGCTCCTGAAACTTGTCTCTACATTCAGGTTAAGAGTAAACTCCAGCCTCGTCCTGTGTATCCAGCACACGATCAATACAGACCCCGCAGAAGTTGTGTCCACATCTCAGGGTTACAGGATCTGTATATGTGGTCAAACAGATGGAGCAAGAGCTGCTCATCTTTCCTGTCTGCAGGATTTACAAGAAATGAAACTTCAGGTGTAGAAAAACGAAACTCACGACATCGGTTACAGAAGGTGTTTCGGCACATATTAAGTTGCACAATCTACTTCTATTAGCTGTTTATTATCCCTATAATCTGTTCACTGGAAACAGGCATCTTGTCTTTGGTCTTCAATTACAGTGAAGACAATTGATTTCTCCAAGTTTATACTCTGTCACACTATCTTTTTTCAGACGCCATTCCCATCACGTGGAACAAACGGAGATCTAGGGTCTCAGGAACACAAGGTCTCAGTCATGAACACAGGATCAGGAACATGGATCAGAAACACAGAGGGCTTGAGGCATAGCTCAAAGACCCCAGTTTGCACTTCAGAAACTCCTGCCCTGACTATTTAAAGTAGCAGAGCTATATAGTTCCAGCAGACAGGGTGATGGACGGCAGATGTGAATGCTAAAAGTAAGTGAAAACACTGAGTAGCTACAGCACTCCAGCCACCAGTGTCAAATGGCATGTTGCAGGCTAGACAGAGGCACAAAAACCTGCAGATCATGACAGGGAGACTTTTTCAAGGTTTTCCTGATGAATTCCACTGATGGAAGTAAAAAAATGATGGCCAAGATGTATGAAAGTTGTCGCAACAGTTTTCTGTCGTAGATTACAACAGTAATAGTGGCGTGCGCCATATTTGACATATTCCTTAAGCATCTGCGCCAAAATGAATCAATTTATCCGACAAGACTGACACTTTTGTCTTCACTACTCTTCGGGGGGCGGGGGTGGGATGTCTATGCCAGTTCCTATGATATGGCATATGATGTGGCTTTCATTCCAAAAAGTATTGCTGTTCATGAATTAATACTCATGCCATCTTCAAGGTGGCGAGGCTGAGACACTATCTTGCTGCACGGGCAGTTTGTCTTACGACATGACACATTTGAAGAAGTGCTGTGAGACACTTTCAAACATACCCTGTTTCCCTGAAAATAAGACAGCGTCTTATATTATTTTTTGCTCCTAAAGATGCACTATGTCTTATTTTCAGGGGATGTCTTATTTTTCCATGAATAAATTATAGCCTGCTATACAGTCATTGCCAAAAGTTTTGAGAATGATACAAATGTTAATTTTTACAAAGTCTACTGCATCAGGTTTTATAATGGCAATTTGCATATACTCCAGAATGTTATAAAGAGTGATCAGCTTAACAGCAATTAATTGCAAAGTCAATAGTTGCCTAGAAAATGAACTTTTTCCCCCAAAACACATTTCCACTTCATTGCAGGCCTGCCTTAAAAGGACCAGCTAACATCGTTTAAGTGATTGCTCCATTAACACAGGTGTGGGTGTTGATGAGGACAGGGCTGGAGATTAATCTGTCATGATTAAGTAAGAATCACACCACTGGACACTTTAAAAGGAGGCTGTTGCTTGGCATCATTGTTTCTCTTCTGTTAACCATGGTTATCTCTAAAGAAACACGTGCAGTCATCATTGCACTGCACAAAACTGGCCTAACAGGGAAGAGTATCGCAGCTAGAAAGATTGCACCTCAGTCAACAATCTATCGCAACATAACGGACTTCACGGAGAGAGGGTCCATTGTTGCCAAAAAGGCACCAGGACGCCCAAGAAAGACCAGCAAGCGCCAGGACCGTCTCTTAAAAGTGTTTCAGCTTCGGAATCGGGCTATCAGCATTGCAGAGCTTGCTCAGGAATGGCAGCAGGAAGGTGTGAGTGCATCTGCACGCACTGTGAGGCGGAGACTCATGGAGCAAGGCCTGGTGTCAAGGAGGGCAGCAAAGAAGCCACTTTTCTCCAGAAAAAACATCAGGGACAGACTGATATTCTGCCAAAGGTACAGGGAGTGGACTGCTGAGGACTGGGGTAAAGTCATTTTCTCTGATGAATCCCCTTTCCGAATGTTTGGAACATCGGGAAAACAGCTTGTTTGGAGAAGACAAGTTGAGCAATACCACCAGTCTTGTCTCATGCCAACTGTAAAGCATCCAGAAACCATTCATGTGTGGGGTTGCTTCTCAGCCAAGGGAATCGGCTCTCTAACAGTCTTGCCTAAAAACACATCCATGAATAAAGAATGGTACCAGAATGCCCTCCAAGAGCAACTTCTCCCAACCGTCCAAGAGCAGTTTGGTGATCAACAATGCCTTTTCCAGCATGATGGGGCACCTTGCCATAAAGCAAAGGTGATAACTAAATGGCTCAGGGAACAAAACATAGAGATTTTGGGTCCATGGCCTGGAAACTCCCCAGATCTTTAATCCCATTGAGAACTTGTGGTCAATCATCAAGAGACGGGTGGACAAACAAAAACCAACAAATTGCGACAAAATGCAAGCATTGATTGTGCAAGAATGGACTGCTACCAGTCAGAATTTGGTCCAGAAGTTGATTGAGAGCATGCCAGGGAGAATTGCAGAGGTCCTGAAGAAGAAGGGTCAACACTGCAAATATTGACTTGCTGCATTAACTCATTCTAACTGTCAATAAAAGCTTTTGTTAATCATAATATGATTGCACTTGTATTTCTGTATGTGATAAAAACATCTGACAAACACACATAAAAACCAGAGGGCAACAGATCAAGTGAAAATATAAGAATTGTGTCATTCTCAAAACTTTTGGCCATGACTGTACTAGGGTGTGTGTGTGTGTGTGTGTGTGTGTGTGTGTGTATATATATGTATATCTTAAAGTTTAGAGTCACAAAAAATAGGATATATTTATGTAAAAGACATTTTATGGCAGCTGCAGTGACTTATCTCAAAGGATGGCAAATGTGACATGCTTGGACTTGTGGGACTAGAAGTTCTGGCATGCCCCTTCAGCCATCCTGTGAGATGTGTGTGTGTGTGTGTGTGTCAGTATCACTACTCTGTTCTCCCTCCCATCCCTCACTTACTTGTACACTTTCTGTCCTGGGATGTTCGGGACCTGTGGTGACATCAGTCACAAGACCTTCCTTCGCAGGTCCTTCAACCCTCTGTAATCTCTGCTATGTCTTACTTTCGGGGGTGTCTTATTTTCAAGGACCTCTAAGCCTTGATAAAGCCAGGTTAGCTGGCGAAACATGTCGGCGAGGTCAGGCATGACGTTTTAAATTGTGATCTCTCACCTCTGTCTACAAGTGTCACCTGCTGCAGACGGTGTCACAAGGGGGCCTTATTTGTTCTGTGTCTATGAGATTAGGGACGACTGCCCAAGTAGTTGGCTTGGGATCCCTTACTGAAGCTAGTACTTTGCTATAGATATAAGGCTCTCCTGTTAATAGGTGGGGTTCCACCAGACTTGAGGATAGAAAGGGAGTTATTCCCTCTTTCAGAAGCAAAAGGGTTAAATGATGAGGATAGAGATCAGGTTTTTAAATAGTGTGTATAGAGGTTAAGAGTTAGATATAATAAAAGTTACGTTTTAGTGTTTAATAGATAGAGAACTGATAGAGTTTAAGTTTGCCTATGGCAAAATAGTAAATATATTATTTTCAAGGAAACACGGTATGTATCAACTCAACTTTGGCGCAGCACTACCTAAGACACTTTGCACAAGGACATCTTTCATACATATGGGCCAATATGTGATTGGGGCCTTAAAGTGTAAGTTCCTGTGAACAGTGCTGTCACCCATTCAGCCTCCTGTTGCTCACCTATATTATAGTCAGTATGTATTTACCTGCTATCTTCATTGTACATTACTGTAATATATAGATGTGTGTTATCAATATGAGAATATGTGCTGTACGAGGGGCGTTCATTAAAGATTACCTATGACCCACTACTTATGGACTGAGAGCAATGAAACTTGCCGCAAGTATTAGTCCTTCTCTACATAGGTGCCACCTAGCAACACACACTTCTCCCATCTCTTTAAGCAACTGTAAACACCTCGCTTGTAGAAGTCGACAGGTTGCTCCAAAAGCCACACTGTGACTTCTGAAATCACATCGGACCTCTAACCCCTGATGAAGCCAGGTTAGCTGGTGAAACATGTCGGGGAGGTCAGATATGACGTTTTAAATTGTGATTTCTCACCTCTGTCTAGAAGTGTCACCTGCTTTCATCCTGTGTGATCGGTCTCTTGGAAAAGTCCTCCTGGTTTCCATGGCATATCGTCAATAGAGCCTGAGAGCATCCGAGCCATTCCTGCTTCTGGAAAGGTGTGATCAGCCGGGGAGCCCAGCGATCGGATACTTTATGCATTTGAAAATGGTCTTGGATGATTTTTTCCACGGACCACACACTGTGAATTCTGAAATCACAGTCTCATCATCTGGAGAATGCTTGCCCTTCAAAAATAACTGAGACTATGTTTACATACACGGTGCTATATTTACCTACAGGGGGGCTATTTTTACCTAGAGTGGGCTTTATCAACCTTCATGGGGCTAAATTTAATTACAGGGGGCTATATCTACCTGCAAGGGTGATTTATCTATCTACAAGGGAGGTTTATTTTACCTTAAAGTGGCTATATCAACCTACAGGAGGTCTATATTTACCTACAGAGGGCTATATTACCCTACATAGGGCTATATTTATCTTCAGGGGGATAGATCAACCTACAGTGGGTATATTTACCTACAGGGGGATTATGTCTACAATGTGAAAAAAAAGTATTTAGTCAGGAACCAATTGTACAAGTTCTCCCACTTGAAAAGATGAGAGAGGCCTTTAATTGTCATCATAGGTTGACCTCAACTATGAGAGACAAAATTATAAAACAAAACCAGAAAATCACATTGTCTGATTTGAAAATAATTTATTTGCAAATTATGGTGGAAAATAAGTATTTGTTCACCTACAAACAAGCAAGATTTCGGCTCCTCTGTCCTCTACTCATTACCTGTTTGAACTTGTTATCAGTATAAAAGACACCTGTCCACAACCTCAGTCACACTCCAAACTCCACTATGGTGAAGACCAAAGAGCTGTTGAAGGACACCAGAAACAAAGCTGTAGCCCTGCCCCAGGCTGGGAAGACTGAATCTGCAATATGCAAGCAGCTTGGTGTGAAGAAATCAACTGTGGGAGCAATAAAATGGAAGACATACAAGACCACTGATAATCTCCCTCCATTTGGGGCTCCACGCAAGATTTCACCCCGTGGGGTCAAATGATCACAAGAACGGTGAGCAAAAATCCCAGAACCACATGGGGGACCTAGTGAATGACCTGCAGAGAGCTGGGACCAACGTAACAAAGGCTACCATCAGTAACACACTACACCACCAGGGACTCAGATCCTGCAGTGCCAGACGTGTCCACCTGCTTAAGCCAGTACATGTCTGGGCCTGAAGTTTGCTAGAGAGCATTTGGATGATCCAGAAGAGTATTGGGAGAATGTCATATGGTTAGATGAAACCAAAGTAGAACTATTTGGTAGAAACACAACTCGTCGTCTTCGGCGCAGAGATAATGCGGAGTTGCATCCAAAGAACACCAGACCTACTGTGAAGCATGGAGGGGGGTGGCAACATCATGCTTTGGGGCTATTTCTCTGCAAAGGGACCAGGAAGACTGATCCATGTACATTGAAGAATGAATGGGGCCATGTATCGTGAGATTTTGAGTGCAAACTTACTTCCATCAGCAAGGGCATTGAAGATGAAACGTGGCTGGGTCTTTCAGCATGACAATGATCCCAAGCCTTATCTTCCATAAGGCTTGAAACATGTAAGGCATAAATGCTGGTTGCCTCAGGATGTGCTTTTTTGCTTTTATAGCATGAACTGTTTTTATGGGATTTTGCAATAAATTTAGATTTTTTTTTAACGATCTACTACCTTGGGCTAATTTGCAGGACACAAGACTTTTTGATCGCCTTTTAATCCGTTTTTTTGGGAGGCAGGATGAAGAAAATACAGCAATTTTGGTACTGTTTTTAAACTTTTACAGCTCTCATTTTCAATGGTACCATTCTGAGGTTTATAAAGACTATTTGCACTCCAGCAACTTGTAAGATTTCTTTGATTCTTTAAAACTTGTAGCTTTATTAATACACTTTAAAAGTAAATTTTCGGATGGTCAGACATTAACAATTCAGCAAACGTTCCACCGACGCGTTTCGGGAGGCGTGTCCCTTATTCATGGTGTGATGTCAGAGTTACCTCATTTCCTTTATATAGTGTTGGAAATAATACAATAATGCATATTAAAAATATATACGAACAATAAAAACCTTTTATATTGGTAAGATCGTGTGATTGCTGCTGTTAATGGCTAGAGCTTCAGTAGTGAAACATGATGTCATGGCGCTTATTTAATCCTAATGGAATTCTAGTGTTTAGGCGGAATATCCACCATGCTTCACGGGATAGAAGTTTTTTTCGTATATTACCTCCTCTTTCTGGTCTATGTACTACCTCAATTACGTTGCAGGTAAATGTGCTAGTATCTCCCGCATGACATTCATAAAAGTGGCGTGAAGCCATAGAGACATTAGCTATAGGAGTTCTTTTTATATCAGAGAGATGTCTGCAAATTCGAGTTTTTAAATTTTTGCTACTACAGCCCACATATTGTAGTTTACAGAGGGAACATGTAATTAAATATATTACGTTTCTTGTATTGCAATTGGCATACGTCAAAATTTAAAATTTTTCCCCTGTAGCCATAGAAGAAAACTCCTTTGTGCATTGTGCATATTTGCATGTTGTGCACCTTTGTCGTCCACAGCGGAAAAAACCTTTGGTGTTCAACCAATTTTGCTGTGGCCTCTCGTTTGTTTTAAAAAGGCTTGGAGACAGTAAATTCCCTAGTGTGGGGGCCCTTTTTGAAATGAACCTGATATTTTTAACAGTTTCTCGCATGTTTTCTTGTCGATGTAAAAATGGAAGATTATTTTTAATAATTCTAACAATTTTGTTATATTGTGCACTCTAAGTTGTGCTGAAAACTATAGTTTTCTTTTTTGTTTCTGTTTAAAAACTCGAATTTGCAGACATCTCTCGGATATAAAAAGAACTCCTATAGCTAATGTCTCTTTGGCTTCACGCCACTTTTATGAATGTCATGCGGGAGATACTAGCACATTTACCTGCAACGTAATTGAGGTAGTACATAGACCAGAAAGAGGAGGTAACATACGAAAAAAACTTCTATCCCGTGAAGCATGGTGGATATTCCGCCTAAACACTAGAATTCCATTAGGATTAAATAAGCGCCATGACATCATGTTTCACTACTAAAGCTCTAGCCATTAACAGCAGCAATCACACGATCTTACCAATATAAAAGGTTTTTTATTGTTCGTATATATTTTTAATATGCATTATTGTATTATTTCCAACACTATATAAAGGAAATGAGGTAACTCTGACATCACACCATGAATAAGGGACACACCTCCCGAAACGCGTCGGTGGAACGTTTGCTGAATTGTTAATGTCTAACCATCCGAAAATGGACTTTTAAAGTGTATTAATAAAGCTACAAGTTTTAAAGAATCAAAGAAATCTTACAAGTTGCTGGAGTGCAAATAGTCTTTCTTTACCTGTATGCAGTAGGAGACTGGCTCCGGATCTCCCACTTCTCCGTGCAACCAAGTAGGTGAGCTGAATATTCCTTTCACATTTTTACTGATTCTGAGGTTTATATGACTTTTTAATCGCAATTCTGCCATTGTTTTTATTTTGTTTGTTTTTTTGCAGCACTCATCGGGTGGGTTAAATAACATGACATTTTGGGGCGATTGGCATTTTCTATGGTAAAAGGACAGTGCGTGTGTTTTACTTTTTTGTGTTTTGTATTTTTGTTGTACACATTATTTTTGTTATTTAACTACACTAAGCGATCGTCAGATTTCTGGTATAATACAGTGCAGTACATGCCTTTACTGCATTGTATTATTACACTGTTAGTATCATGTCCCATGACTTCATGGTTCATATTCGTATTGTAATTTCTATTACTGCTTTGCATTGTTCCTAAGTTTGTCCCTCTCATCTCCCTGTATGTGTGCTCTGAGGTTTTCAGCTCCTCCCTCCTTCTAGCATTCTCCATCTTTCTGTATGACTGAAGCACTGTATCCTCATCCTCTGCATCATCTCTGTAAAGTTATCATCTTTTCACCTACTACTTTGGTGTAAACTACAAGATTCAGCCTGGAACAAACTCCTGTTGGTTCTTCATACACGCCTAAGCAGTCAAGTTGTTCACTGTCTGACAAGGTTCTGAAGTAAGTTTTACAGTTCAATACAGACTTCCATTACCACATGGGCCTGATGAATTTCTACACTTGCTGACAGATATGAAGTCAGAATAGTTTGTCACCACATTCAGCTGTGTCCTTGGGCACCGCCGGGCGTGGAGATGTCACACAGGCTTTCTGGTTGTTATAAAAGCCATCGGCACCTCACCTCATCGGCTGTGGGAGGCCGATGCCGACAGAGGGATTTCCCTCACTCTCTCTTTCCGTTAGATTTGCGGGAGATATTGATAGCGCATGGAGCGAGCTGTAAGAAACAGATGGTTCCATGTGTCAATTGTGTGGGCTCTTCTTGTGAGCCATACGTTCAGTTGTGGGAACAACTTTCTGCAATGGACGGATGGGTATGACCAATATCAGTAATGGGTTAATGCACCATGATATACAGGTACATCATGGTGATCGTATTGGAAAAGGAGCTGTGCACTAATGATAACTGCAGAGACCTCGGTTATTGACAGCCGGCTTCAGTTTAACTTCTTTGCTGCCACAGTCATTAGCAACTGGGGCAGCTAAGGAGCTTGACAGAGGGAGGGTGCTTCCTCTGTCCTTCATTGGCACCCTGCAATTGCCTAATGGGCTAACCATGACAGCCGGAGGCCAAACAATACCCTTCAGTCTGTCTGTGAAATAGGCCTGACAAGCACTACCCAGAAGTAGTGCCTAACAGGCTGAATGACTGATAGATAATACAGTGCAGTATGGTCATGTAGTGCTATGTATTATACGAGTGATCAAACTATCGCTGAGTCTAGTCCACACCTGAAGAACATTACATGCCAAGAAATGCCCCCTGAATGACAGAGAATGCGTCCAAAAAGAGCAACATTTTGGGGCAGAGTTTCAACAAACCACGCCCTTTTGCTGGCTAAGGCCTCGTTCACACGGCTTATTTGGGCACGGATTGGCGCCGTACTCCGCGCCGGATTTGCGCTGCAGTACGGCGCCAATCCGTCCCTGTCATTACGGTAATCCACTGCTCTCATAGAGAACAGTGGATTCCATCGCTCCTCCCCGCTCGGCGAATCCGCCGGGCGGGGAGAAAGTCACCTGCACATTATCCAGGCGCAATACGCGCCGTGGATAATGCAAGTCTATGGGGCCGGGGAGCGGCGCCCCCGCCGCGCTCCGGCCCCGCCCCCGTCCCGCCCCTTATTCACGGCGGATTTGTGAGCTCAATACGGCTCACAAATCCGTCGGGAATAAGCCGTGTAAACACGGCCTAATACAGGCCGTCCTAAATACTCTGGCAAGCCATATGATGTGCAGACTTAGTCTAGTCCCAAAGTGGGTAAAGTCAACAATTCACAAAGTTACAAAAAAATAAAAAAATATAAAAAATGCTCAGTAAAATACATAAGCATGCCTTTCACCCTTACAATTGCTTATCACTGGAAAAAATTTATAAAATATCATCGCATTCGTAATGACATAGGCTGTGAAACTGTTGTGTTATTTAACCCGCATAATGAATGCCATCTGGTGACATACATGCTTTCCAGGGCTGAGGAGTCGGTAAGCCAAAGCTCCGATTCCTCAATTTCCCTAACTCCAACTCCTACTCCACCTCCTCATACATGGTACATTTTTAAGTGATACTTTACTGTAGTAAAATGGTAACATCAGGCTTTTTATTTAAGTACTGACAAGCAAAATGGTAGCAATGTTTTGAACTTTCAGGCTCCATATCTCACCATCCACTACAGCTTTCAATGTGAGGCTACCATCATTTTGTAGACAATCAGCTTAGCTATCTTATACATAAATTTCACTTGCAACTAAGTAGCATCTTCTTAGTATTGGAGAATCTTGTCATGTAACTGCATTGTTACTGTTTTGCTCCTAAAAATCAAAATGTTAATTATTATTTTCTTAGTATGTGGTAAATCCATTGTTACGGGTGTCCCTGCGACCCCCGTGTCGGGTCGCAGGCACACCCGCACCGCCGCAGCGTTGGGCTGCGGGCGCTCCGGCAGCTCTGAGTCCCACTTACCTCGCCACACTCCTGTTTCCGTCCCAGCACCTAAAGGCAAATTTAAAGGGACAGCGCACCGGTGATTGGTCTCACTGGGCGCTGACCCTATTTAAGCCCTGCCCCTTCCTTAGCACCTTGCCGAATCGATAGTGCCCTGTGCCTTGAGAGGAAGCGTTCCATATTTTGTCTTGCGTTATCCTGTGTACCGTACCTTCTGCCTCCGTCCCTCGACTACGAACCATAGCCGCCTGTCCTGACCTTCTGCCTGTCCCCGACTAAGAGCCTGCCTGACGATTCTGTACCACGCCACACCTCGGCAGCTACCGCAAGCAAGTCACATCAGGCGTAGAGACCTGGTAGCAATCCGCCGCAGCAAGTCCATCCCGCTTTGCGGCAGGCTCTGGTGAAAACCGGACCTACTTAGACTCCGCTCCCTGGCATGTGTCTTAATACCATTGCTTGTGGTGGTCCAGAGGATCCACTACCACTGACCGTTACATCCACCTTTGGCTTTCAGCACTACCTGAATCCTTCTGGGCTCAGGATCAAATTCAAGCATGTCTTGATCTAAATCTGATCCCAGGTCTCTTCTACACGTTCCCAATGTTGGTGCATACTGGTCAACTCACTTGGGTACGAATACAGCTTTTTCTTCAACTCTACCCACAAGTGTTTGATTGGGTTGAGGTCTGGGGACTTTGGTAGCCAATCCAGCAACTCTACTTCATTGTCATTGAACCATTCTTTCTCCAACCTTGACATATGCTTTGGGTCGTTGTCCTGCTGGAACACTATGTCGTCCTTTTTATACCCATAGTACTTGAGTGTACAAAGTAACTCATCTTGTAGGATACTCACATATAGCTCAGCATTGAGACCACCAACGTTCCTGGACAAGTATCCAATGCCTATGGCTGTGAAACAACCCCGTACCATCAGGCTTCCTCCACCGAACTTGACAGTTCCTTCAATTTCTCGATCCTTTAGCGCCATTCATCCAAACACATTTGCCCCTTCAGAGCCCGGTCTGTTGACGTCCCATCGCTACAAATCAACCATTTCCAATCTTCTACTTTCCACTTTATGTACTTGAGCCAACGTTTCTTATGATGAAATTAAAGTCGAGACTTCTTCACCTTTTTTTTGGGTCACCATTCCAGACCTGTGTAACTTGCGTTGCACAGTACCTGCATGGATGTCTGTGAACTCGCTATTATGATACATACAGGCCACCCTTACTGCCATGTTTGTCACGTCAGAACTGATAAACCTTTTAATAAGCCAATTTGTTGACTCTGGTATTATGCCTGGAAGTCCATCTTTTGGCTTTTGAATGGACAGATGGACTTCCTTTCATATTCTTTCAGTTGTCATAGCCTCACATGATATAGTTTGGCAATTTTCTTGGCCCAGAGATGCTATTGATGGGCTGGATGATGTTTTTTCTCTTTTCTTGGGAAATCTTCTTCATGGCTGCTCTTCAATTCTTATCAGTGACCTTTCGCTTGGGAATCAACCGAATAACACACTGAGCTATTAGGGAATGTGAGAACAGGTTGTAATTTGTAGTATAGAAGAAGAAAAAGAGTGTTCCACCAATGGGAACAACCAAGTATATGCTAAATAGCTGCAAGTCAAAGATATGGAGCCTGAAAGTCAAAAGTTCAAAACATTGTTACCTTTTTACTTGTCAGTGTAAAATTTATTTATTAGATACATATTTAGAACACAAAAAACTTGAATAAATTGCTAATATACAAAATGCTGCAGTAAGTGGGAAACAACAGTTTTCAACAAAAATGTCCTGAATAACATTTAATGAGTCTATGAATTTGTTTTGAGAGATAGTATCACCTCCATCAGATCCTTCATAGGTGATCTCAAATCTGATCTCATATTTCCAGGCTAGAGAACGGCCTCTCTACAGTAACTTGGGTTGGTAGCAAAGCGGTGACCACAGGGGCAACATCTCTAACAATTTCAGGGTATAATGGAATCATCTCCTGCATGGTCAGTTTTGATGAACATTTGAACTCTTCTACTACTTTGAGAACAAGTGAAAAATGTTGCTGAAATCAGGTCTGTTTCTTATGGGAGTAGAATCTTTTCCCCTGCAAAAGGGGTTTTTGGTCCGCCCCAAAGTCCCCAAATCCCTTTTAAAAATTTAAAAATTAAAAACTAATCGGGATGAAGTTTGGGTAGAAATTAGCTTTGGCGGGCCCAATTTCTTTTGTTTGACACTGAAAGGGAATTTTAACTGGCCAATTTATTATAAAATTTGTCGGGTTTTGGTCCATTTTTTTAATGACCCACTCCCCCAAAAAGGACCCCGGACCCCAAGCTTTGATTTCCACACCCTTTTGTTTTCTTAGATTTAAATCAAATATTTTTTTTAAACGTGCTTCCTTTTTATAGTTGTCTGAATACTTTCACTGCTCCCCCTTTTTTTAGCCCCAAATGATAATCAAAAAAAATTTTGATCTTTTGGTCGTGAACTAAAATGTGAAATACCAAAGCACAAATTGTCTGTCAAAATTACACTGACAGGTAATTAAAACCCTTAATATCCCAACAAAAAGATTAAAAGGTCTTTTGCCTTAAAAAAACCATCTGTCCCCTTTATGATAATTGACCCATTGGGGGGCCAGTAGGGGGGACAGATAGTCGCATTAAAAAAAAAAAAAAAAAAAAAAAAAAAAAAAAAAAAAACATAGAGGCCATTGCCCACAATTGTCTGCACATCTAGGGGCAAAAATTGGGGCGGGATTAGACTCATCTCGACCAAGGGCAATAAAAGGGTTTTAAACCCCAAGAGCCAAAGGGTTGGGTCGGCACCAGGGTTTTTCTTGGGCCCGGGTTTCCCTTCCCCCTTGTTGTTGTTGTTTTCAGGGGGTGGTCCCCTTTCCCCAGTGTAAAACCTTATTGGGCTTAAAACCAAATTTAATAGGGGTAAAACAGCGAGGGAAATTATACCATTTGTTTAAAAAGCAGTAGTAAAAATTTTGGGGAAGTTATGAATAGTGGTGCTGAGAGGCCAGCTCCAAATAGTTTTTAAAATTGCCCCCAGAATGTATAAACCTTTGTTCTTTTGCAGGCCCTATATACAGGCGCGTGAAAGCCAATTCCACAAGTTGGCCAGGAACCCCCTTTTACCCTGGTTGGCGGGTTCTTCGGGCCGGTAAATACAAACGGGGAAAGTGTAGACCCAAAAACCCACAAGTTTGGCTCAGGCACCACCTTTACCCGGGTTTCGGGCGTTTTTTCTGCGGGTATACTACGGGGCAGGTAGAGCCAAAAACCACAAGTCTGGAAAGGGCACCCCCTTTTCCCCTGGTAGTTCTTCTCCCAGGCCCTTTTACATACGGGGCAGTGTAGGCCAATCCCAACAAGTCGGGGCAAGGGCACCACCTTCCCCGGGTTTCTGGGTCTTTTTTCGGGTTTAATACTTACGGGGGGGGGGGGGGGGCCATTGTAACCCCAATACCAAAAGTCGGGCTCAGGCACCCCCTTTACCCTGGTTGTTCTTCTGAGGTCTTTACATACAGGGCAGTTTTAAGCCAATACCCCCAAGTCTGGTTTCGGACCACTTTACCCTGGTCTGGCTTTCTTTCTTCGGACATACAACAGGGCAGTTTTGACCCAAATACCCAAGTCTGGCTCAGGCCCCCACCTTTTTAACCCTGGTCTGTTCTTCATCAGGTAAACATACAGGGATTTGTAGAGCCAATACCAAAAGTCGGCTCAGGACCCCCTTTTCCCCGGCGGCCCTTTTCTTCTGCAGGTCTTTTACATACGGGGCCCAGTGTATCCCAAATCCCACAACCCGGCTCAGGCACAACCTTTACCCCGGTCTGTTTTCCCCTGCAGGTCTTTCATACGGGGCATGTGTAGCCAATCCCACAAGTTGGTCAGGAAACCACCTTTTACCGGGCCCTTTGCTTTTTCCTTTGCAGGTCTTAAATACAGGGCACGCAGACCCCAATTTCCACAAGTCTGGCTCAGGCACCCCCTTTTCCCCTTTGGCCCGGGCTGTTCTTCTGCGGGTTTCATCATAAAAATACAGTGTAGACCCAATACAAAATTTTTGCTCGGGGCACCCCCTTTCCCCTGACGGGCTGCTCTTCTGAAAGGCCCTTTAACAAAAGGGGCAGTGTAGACCCCAATTTTCCCACAAGTCTGGCTAAGGAAACCACCTTTCCCTGATCTTTTCTTCTGAAGGTTTTACATACGGGGCGGGTTAGACCAATACCACAATTCGGGCTCATGCACCAAGTTTCCCTGGTCGGGTGTTCTTCTCGGGTCATACATCCCGGGCAGTAAGAGCCAAAACCACAAGTGGGTTCAGCCCCCTTTCCCCTAAATCTGTTTAGCAGGTCAAAACATACAGGGCATTTTGTAGGGGTAAAAACCACAAGTTTGGCTCAGGCACCACCTTTACCCTGGTCGGCTTTTTCTTCTGCAGGTCTTACAAAACAGGCGCAGTGTAGACCCAAAAACCACAAGTCTGGCTCAGGCACCACCTTTCCCCGGGTTTGGGCCTGTTTCTTTTGCAGGTCATACATACAGGCGCAGTGTAGACCCAATTTACCCAAGTCTGCCCTCAGGCACCACCTTTCCCCTTGGCCTTGCGGGTCTTCTGAGGTCAAACATACGGGGCCGGTTGGGGCCCCAAACCAAAAGGGTCTAGCTCGGGCACCCCCTTTCCCCGGGTCTGGTGTTCTTCTGCGGTCATAATACGGGGCAGGTAAAAGTCAATCCCAAAAGTCTGGCCGGCACCCCCTTTTTACCCTGTTTTTTTTTCTGCAGGTCTTACATACGGGCAGTGTTGGCCAATACCAAAAAGTCGTTCAGGCACCCCCTTTACCCGGGTTTGGGCTGTTTTTTTTGCAGGTCATACTTTACGGGGCCGTGTAGATTTCCAAAACCAAAAGTCCGGGCTCAGGCCCCACCTTTCCCCTGTTCTTTTTTTTCTGAAGGTCTTTACTACGGGGCCCGTGTAGACCCAATACCAAAAAGTCTGGCCCCAGGCACCCCCTTTCCCCTGGTTGTTCTTTTGAGGCATACTTTCGGGCGGGTATAGAGCCAATCCCACAAGTTGGCTCGGGCACCCCCTTTTTTCCCACTGATCTGTTCTTTGAGGTCATACATACAGGGAGTTTAGAGTCAAAAAAACCCCCCAACTGGGCTCAGGCACCACCTTTACCCGGGGTTGGCGTTCTTCTGCAGGTATACAAAAGGCGCAGTGGACCCAAATACCAAAGCCCTGGCTCAGGCACCCTTTCCCCTGGTCTGGTGTTCTTCTGCAGGTATACATACGGGGCCCAGTGTAGAGAAAAATTCCACAAGTTGGTTTCGGCACCCCCTTTTCCCTGGCCTTGGTTTTTCCCTGCAGGCCCATAAATACAGGCATTTGTAGAGCCAATACCACAAGTCTAGCTCGGGCACCCCCTTTTCCCCGGTCGGGGCTGTTTTTTCTGCAGGTATACAAAACAGGGCGTGAAAGACCCAAAATACCAAAAAAAGTCTGGTTCAGGCACCCCCTTTTACCCTGGTCTGGTGTTCTTCTGCGGGTTCTTTACAAAACAGGGCAGTGTAGACCCAAATACCAAAAGTCTGGCTCAGACACCCCTTTACCTTTGTCGGGGTTTTCCCTAAGTGTTTTTTCCCTTTAGTTTTTTGGCATAAAAGAATCATAAATGTTTTTTAAAACTCCTAGGAAGTAGGGGCACGCCGCAGAACCCCCCAAAACTTTGGAAAATTTCAAAGACATTACCGCAAAAATTTTTTTGGAAATTTTTGCTTGTTCATACATTCTTTTTGGCTCAAAGTACACCGGAAAAGTGCCGCAGCCTCATTCATGCATGTCGCCCCTTTTTGTTTTAATTTTTTTGAAATTTTTTCTTAAAGCATAGGTTATTGTATAGCAGGTGGATGTGTGGATGTGTGGTCCATGGCTATAATTTCTTTTCCCCCCTTTTTGTGAAATAAACCAAAACAAAAAACACTGCCAACAAGTCACGGGCACGACAATAACATTTGGAGTGTAAGTCTAAATGTCCTGAGAACTTATACCTTTAAAAATAAAAAGCACAAGGGCTTTTTTAAAAAAAATTTAGTGCACCCCCACAAATTCCCATTTTAAATTTGAATTATAAAGTGCAAAAATAAATGACAGCTTTATTGTCAATGTCAATAGGAGAGATCATGATACTCTTATATAATTTATCCTATGCTGTTGTATTGTATAGAAAGAAGGGGCACAAGAACAGACAATAGACAAAGCCTCTCCCTCTGCTGTATCCTGTAGGACATATGCTTCCCAGATTCTTCAATTTTTTACTTTTCGGATAGTCGAGAAAACCCTTATACAGATACAGAAGTGGGCTACAGCCTCTAGAGCAGCTCGTCTCTCAGAGTAGTAGACGTCATGGTTTCCTTATTTGCATGAAACGAAACTTATTTTGCAGGGCGTGTTGCAGCACGTATGGGTAATTTTTAGAGTTACCCTTGGGGGCAAATTTAACCCCGTGAATTTTTGGGTAGATGGGTGCAGGCCCCCTTACTTCTGCAGGGGAAAGGAAAAAGTAAAAAAAGTTCAAATTTTTAAATTTCTCTCCGTTTTTTTTTCCATAGTTTTCTTAAGAACTTACATTTCAGGATTTCCCTTTTAAACATTCATATTTGTCTGGAACTGGATATAAAGAAGTGGGTTTTTTATTTCTTTTTCTACATTTATATTTTTTGCTTTCGTAAATGTATGTGCTGCACTTTGGGTTTGGGTGTTTTTTAAGTGTACGGTGCAGAGCTTCAGAGGGGCCGGGGGAGGAACAAACCCGGGGTAACAGTTCCTTTAAACAGGATTTTGGCTGGGATTTTACAGACAGATTGAAAGACTACTTACCTGCTACACCATTGTAGTCTACACTGACAACAACCCCATGGCACATCTGAACACTGCTAGTCTGGAAGCTTTAGAACAGAGATGGACTTCCTTGGCCCATGTCATGCAGGTGGGTGGTGGATCAGGGGGGAAGTGACAATCCAAGGGGCGCAAAATTCTAAGGAAACTACCCCGTTTTTTCCCCCCAAAGGAATTGGGTTTCAGGTGGGAAAATCACAATCCCAAAAGCGGGCGCTCCCCTGACGCCGAGGTGCCGATGAAGTCCAGACTAAGATGTAGTCAGGTCACAGGCAAGGAGGTCAGGGCAGGCGGAAGGCAGAGAGTAATCAGAAAATGTAAATCAAGGGTAAAACTGGACAATACTGGATATGAAGGCAACAAGGCACAAGCCAAAGGGAAAATTACGCAAAAAAAATAGGCAGAGAAGAAAAAGGGGGGGGGGGACCTTAAACGGTACAGGTGGCCTTTCTATTAGGTTTTCAGAGGGCAAATGGCCCCCCTTTAAAAATTAAAAACGGCATCACCCCCAGTGGAAGGGGTTTTGTGCCCTGTTTTGGGAACAAGCAAAGGACCGTGTTTAAGTAGGGGCGGAGAGAGGTTTAGGGAAAAGCAGTGGCAGTTGGGGAAGTAAATGAGATCCCAAAACCCGGGGAAGACCAACATCAGCGCAAAAGCTGTCTGCCTGTTGTAGATTTTTGACCCGGGGTGAAGTTTGGGTTAGAGGAGGGAGAAAAGCCCCTCCTTCCCATACCTCAGCAGAACACTGAAAACTGTCCAGAAGAGAGGAGTACTTCACTCTTCTCCATATAAACAAGACCTGGCTCCAGATAAAGCGAAATGGGTCCAACTTCACGCAGAAAGTCAAGTAATGGGAGAATTTCAGGACTTTCTTGACAATGGCAGAGTGCCAGAGAAGATAATTTGGGTCAATTTAATCCCGAAATTGATACATTTTTTGGGGGCAAAAAAATGACGCCTCTAAGGCTAAGTTCAAAAGGCTTATTTTGGAAACGGGTTTTTAGTCCCTATTTCGCGCCATACTGGTTTTAAATTCGGCTGAAATACACCCAGTCGTTACGGTTAAACCCCAAAGGTTTTTTTATAGGAAAATATGGATTTTCCCTCTTTCCCCCCCCGCTCGGAAATAAGGGAGAAAAATGACAAGGCCCCCTTAGCCCAACGTTGCCCCTTTAAAAATGAAAGTTTATGGGGCCGGCAAGCTGCGGGCTCCCGCGCCCCCGTGCACACGCCGTAATTGCGGGCGAAATCCGTCCCGCAATTACGGCGTGAATAAGCAGTGTGAACATAGCCTAAGACTATGTCTCGACTGCACAAGTTTTCAGTCAATTTTTTTGCGTTTTTTTGTTTTCTGAAAAAACTACTGAAAACAGATCCCATAGACTTTAATAGTAAAAACATTCTGTAGTCTCCTCAGAACATCTTTTTTTCTGCTCCTGGTTGTTTTCTGAAACGTTGCAAAAAAAAACAAACTGAAAATTTACTATTTTCTGTAAAAAAAAATTTGCTAAAAAACACAAAACACACCAAAAAATGGTCGGTTTTTGAGCTGTTTTTGACATGCACTGAACAAAAAAACTCAACAATTTTAGAATTTGGTTTTCAGTGAGTTTTTTTTACCAATGCTGTGTATAGACCTAGCCTAGAGCGGTATAAATCCCTGGATTCTCTTACGGGAGATCGTCTGCATCAGATTGTGATTCCTCGATGAGATGCCAAAATAGTCCTTGAGACCCAACATGACAAGTCTGCCCGATGTGTGGAAGACTGAAGCCATCATCAGAAGACAGTTCTACAGGATGGGCATGTGAGCAGACAGGGTAGAGAATATCCTGTGAACTGGGAAGAGAAGTCCAACCAGAATGTTTCCTTACACCTTTTTTACACTCTACATTGAGTCACCAACCACTAGAGATTGAAGCTGTTGACCACAGGGCCACCTTATCCATTGGACACACTAGCCAGATTTCTAGTGCAGGTGGTTAATCTATGTCCCTGGAATCCAGGACATATGCTATTGATCCCAGGGCTGATGCTGCTTATTGAACTGTTTGTGTGTTCTTAGGATACACAAACAGCTACAAACCATGAAGCTATTGGCTTCCTGCATTGGCAAGTAGTCTTGCAGCTGCATGCAAGATGTGGGGAAAGGTGGGCTTCTGATTTGGCCGTGAAAATATTGTGCTTGGGGGGTGGTAAGGGCAAAAATTTTCCATGGTGCATATTTTGGCCGTTGCTAGAGCATGGCCTGGTTGACCCAAAATTTATATCTGCAATGCTATGCCGGGGCACAAAACCTGTCTTATGGCCTGTTTGCCACCTAAATTGAAACCCATTAAAGGGGAACCACCCCTCTTCAAAACCTACTAATCTTCTTGTTTTGAAAAATGTCTTCCTGTCTTGTAGGTCAATCTGAAACAACACTACTTGAAGGGGTTTTCACACCATAACGTTTGATGGCATATCAATAGGAGATGGGTGCCCGAAAGTATTGGCTCAGAATGGAGAGCTCCATAGGCGGTGGATGCTGACTAATTATTACAACCCAACCCTGATTAACCCTTCAGACATCACAACCCCGGCATCTAAATTAATGCTGCACACCGTTTCTCCCTCCATTTGCCCTCCCACCCCCATGATCAGTTTGCAGGGTGCTGATCAGTTACTGTGGCAGCTGGAAGCCTAATGTTGGCTTGCATAGAGGCCATGCTACTGCTTCTGTTACTTCCTTCCTCAGACAGGAAGTAATACAACCTCCATCTTGGTGCAGTCTTCTGCATTATTTGCATAATGCAGAAGGGTGTAGAAGCGATCGAGCCTTGTAGTGGTCTAGTAGCCAAGGGGCTGCTTGTATAAGTGGAAAAAAAAAGCTTTAAAAAAAAAAAAAAAAGCTTTAAATCACCCCTTTTTGTCATATTACAAATTTAGAAATAAAAATAAATATAAAAAATGTACACATAACTGGTATCACTGTGTCCATAAAAGTCTGATCCAATAAAATATAACATAATTTATCCCGTACGCTTTACACCGTAGAAGAAAAAAAAACCTCCAAATTCAGACCAAAAAAAACCTAGACCTTGCTCAGAATAAAATGAACCCTGAAGAGCTCTAATAGAGGAATAATTAAAAAAAAGCTATTGGTCTCAGAAAACGCAGATGAAAAGCAAATTTTCAATTACATTTTTTTTAAAGTAGTAAAACAATGAACACTGTATAAATTTGGTATCAATGAAATCGTACTGATCCAAAGAATACAGATATTATATCACTTACATTGTATACCGAACTGTGAGCTCCCTAGAAATAAAACCCACACAAAAATGGCACAATGACAATTTCTGTTTGCATTTCCCAGTACATTATATGGTGTGGTCAGTGGTTTCATAGAAAAGTACATCTTGTCCAGCAAAAAACAAGCCCTCATCTGTCTATGTAGACTAAAAATAAAAATTTCTTGCTTTTGGAGGAAAAGTAAAAATAGCCGTGTCGTTAAAGGGTTAATAAAAGCAGTGAAACTAAAAACCCTCAGCTTGTATAGGAGTGCGCTACGGTAAGTACCGGTCAGTAAGTTTCAGCCATGGGACGTTCATTCAGAAGCACTTTGGCTATGTTGGGCTTCATTTATGAAAACTGTCTAAGGCCATGTTAACACGGCTTATTTCGGCGCGGATTGGAGCCGCACTGCGCGCCGGATTTGCGCTTCAGTACAGCTCCAATCCGTCGCAGTCATTACGGTAATCCACAGTTCTCATAGAGAACAGTGGATTCCGTCGCTCCTCCCCGCTCGGCGAATCCGCCAGGCGGGGAGAAAGTGACATGTACATTATCCAGGCGCAATACGCGCCGTGGATAATGCAAGTCTATGGGGCCGGCGAGCAGCGCCGCTGCCGCACCCGTGACCCCAGCCCCGCCCCTTATTCAAGCCGTAATTGCGGGCCGGATCCCGCCCGCAATACGGCTTGAATAAGCCATGTGAACACGGCCTAACAGTAAGAATGTCTTTGTTGTCCATAGCAACCAATCAGAGCTCATAGCAACCAATCAGAGCGCAGTTTTCATTTTTTAAACGCCTGTGGAAAAATTGAAAGATGCACTCTGATTGGTTGCTATGAGCTCTGATTGGTTGCTATGAGCTCTGATTGGTTGCTATGGGCTCTGATTTGTTGTTATGGGCTTTAATTGGTAGCCATGGGCAACAAAGACAGTCTTAGGCCTCGTTCACACGGCTTATTTGTCCGCGGATTTGCGCTTCAGTACGGCGCCAATCCGTCGGAGTCATTACGGTAATCCACTGCTCTCATTGAGAACAGTGGAATCCGTCGCTCCTCCCCGCTCGGCAAATCCGCCGCGGGGGAGAAAGTGACATGCACATTATTTACGGCGCGGCCGCGCCGTAAACAATGCATTGTCTATGGGGCCGGGAGCGGCGCCCCCGCCGCGCTCAGGCCCGCCCCCGTCCCGCCCCGTATTCACGGCGGATTTGTGCGCTCAATACGGCGCACAAATTCGTCGGCAATAAGCCGTGTGAACGGGGCCTTACTGTTAGTCAGTTTTCATAAATGAGGCCTAAAGTGTTTGTCTATATTTATGGCTTAGAGAACAATCAGACCACATCCTATTAATAATAAATGCAGAAATCCAGCTCATTCCAGAATTTTCACCTACCTTCTATACTGTGTTAAAAATTCTCCTCTGCCTTTCTTATATGGATGCAGTAGGCCCCTATCTAGAATAAATGGTATAGTTCATAAATCCAAAGTAACTCCTCCCATAAGCTAACTGAATGGACTAAACCTGGCGTGACCTATCACTCGTCATGTGACCACAGGTATCCAGGTGACACTGCCCAGGTATGTAACAGGTGATAGCAGAGTGAGGAGCAGAGCTCATGAAAACTGTTTAAGGCTATATTCACACGGCGCACTGTACACCCCGCAATTCCGCCGGGTGTTTGGGAGTTGCGCTGATCGGCGCATACTCCCGTGACGCGGGGGGGCCGGCAGCCCGCCAGCCCCATAGACATGCATTACTCGCAGCGCGTATTCGCCGCAAATAAATGACATGTCACATCTCCCTGCACGTACAATACGATCGTATTGTATGCCCGAGAGAGGAGGCGTAATCCATAGTTCTCTAGGAGAACTGTGAATTACCGTAATTTCGGCGCGCATCTTGCTCGTATTATAGGGCAACTACGCGGCAAAATGGGCGCCGAAATTAGCCCGTGTGAACATAGCCTAAGAGTAAAACTGTCTGTGTTGGCCATAGCAACCAATCAGCGCCCATAGCAACCAATCAGAACTCAGCTTTCATTTTCCCTCACCAGTTTTAAAAAATAAAAGCTGAGCTCTGATTGGTTGTTATGAGCTCTGATTGGTTGCTATAGGGAACAAAGACAGTCTCATGTTTGACAGTTTTGATAATGAGGCCCAGTACTCCTACCTACACAGTGTCTGTGTAGCATCTTCTCTCAGTCTCCTCTCTGTTGTAACCCCTTACCACCTCAGCCATTTTTGACCTACCTGACACAGTCCTATTTTTTGAAAACTGAGATGTGTCACTTTATGTGCGAATAACTTTTTGATACTTTCACCTATTCATGTGATTCAGAGACTTTTTTCTTATGACAAATTGTGCTTTAAGTTAGTAATCCATTTTAGTCGATACCGTCCCTGTTTACTTGTGAAAAATATCAAAATATTGGGAAAAATTTTGAAACATTTGCCATTTGCCATTTTTAAACTTCATAAATTTGTTTGTGTAAAACAACTATATCACACAAAATAGTTTATAACTAGCCTCTACCATATTTCTACTGTATGTTAGCATCATTTTTTAAACATCTTTTTTTATGACAGTAGGGAGCTTATAAATTTTGCAGCAATTTTTCAAATTTTCTAGAAAAATTTTTAGGAACCAGTCCAGTTCTGATGTAGCTCTGAGGGGCCTATATGTTAGATACCCCAATAAATAACTCCATCTAAGAAACTGCACCCTTTAAGTATTAAAAAAGCTTTAAAGGAGTTTGTTAATAATATAGGTGTTTAACAGAAATGTACATATTTGACAAAGTGGATATGAAATTTAAAAATTTTACTTTTTTTTTGTGCTAATTTTCAATTCTAATCCATTATTTACTAGAGCAGAGTAGATGTTGCCATCAGAATGCAACTCGACATGGTGTCACGTACACACAGTTACCAGCACGTGACGAGGGGGCCACTGTAATGGAGTTGATTTATTTCCACTCAGTTCTCTTTGCATTCAACTCTCATTCAGGTGACAAATCAAGCATAAATCATGCCCCAAGACAATTCAAAGGCACCCCAAAAATATTCCGTTGCCACCACCTTCCTCAATAATCAAAAAAGAAAATGGAAATCAGAGGGAAGGGCTCTGATCTAAAAATACCACTTACCAACGATTACAGGGTTTTCTCACTGCTAACCAGCAATTATAGGGTTAAAACACTTCTTCAAGGTTATGGATTCTTAGAGCAAACAAAGACTAAGCTTATTAAAATGTTTATATTTAATATGAAAAAAGTACAATGCTTACATACAAAAATACAATAAAATGACATACATGCAAAAGGTAGAAAACCTAACAATTACAATGGTAGGTTTTCAGATCCTGGGGCACGAAAGAAATGGGACACAGCTCAATCAGCAATTGAACCCCAAACTGTGTACAATGATTTGGGCTTGGCCAGTGTATTTTATAGGCCACTCAGCCATCTCAAGCTTCCAAACCTCCCTTCAGTTAATTATGATAATTAGTTTGTACCGAATTGGCTAGGAATATGATAAGATGGGTCGGACAACACATCCTTAATGAGAATTGTTATTCACTTTGCCCACTAGATGGCAGCCATGGGTCATCCTTGAGATTGACCAGTTTGTTTAAACTCTAACCTATGACTAGTTTTATGGCTCGGACAGATCAAGAGGTTACATCTGGTATAATAAGGTTTTGGCTTTCGAGTCACATACTATTGAAGTTTGTATATATAAAGGGCAATAAAAGTGCTGCTTGACAGATACAGAGAATGAGCTATGGAAACAGGAGGTAATATACTATATCCCATCAGGAACGATTAATAGTTTAAAAGGTTGCTGGACATTGCACATACGGGGGGAGTTCACATCTAGTCACTTAAATATAGTATATACAATGCATACATGGCTACAACAATACAGAATACACATAATACTCTAGTGTACTACATTACACCTCTACATAACATACATTTCTATGATGACTACAAACAGACCTTATTACCATCTGATACCTCCTCTGCCGATTTACTCACACATGGAATTTTCCGATTCTGCCAATTTTAGAAATATTCTATATGTGGCTCTAGTGTGTTATTTGACTCAACCACAAGGAGGTGTAACTACTAAACTCTGGGGTCCCATCTTCATTAAGATATTTTGCAAGCAAGCTCCAGTCATGGCCGACAGAGCATGGACCCAGCTGTAATATACAGCGGGTTCCATGTTTCAATGATGTATGGGTACATCATATGTTGGTAAGGGATTAAAGTTAACGTTATTATCAATATCGTCATCTAGAAACAGTTGTGTGTTGTTTTTTTAACAACTAACTTTATTAACAACCTGACAATATGAACAGCAGAGTAATACAGGTGATACACAGAGAAAATATATTAGATTATTCCAACAATTTGCTAATATACATATATTACAAATTCTACTCTTGTACCTCTTCTCTCCCCATGTAGTAGGCCCCTATCTACATAAAGCCCACGTTCCTGTCCTGCTATGAAATCTTTGGACTTAATATTGCGTCAGTCATGTGATTTATCAAATATATGTCTTGTGCCCCTGGTATCCAGGTAACAGTAGTGTATGGAGGAGCAGAACTTCTCCAGTATTACTACCTCCAGCTGTGTCTTATCATGTGACCACCACACAGGTCATGTGACCCTGGTATCCAGGTAACAGTAGTGTATGGAGGAGCAAAACTTCTCCAGTATTACCTCCTCCAGCAGCGTCTTATCATGTGAACATCACATAGGTCATGTGACCCTGGTATCCAGGTAACAGTAGTGTATGGAGGAGCAGACTTCTCCAGTATTACTACCTCCAGAAACATCTTATCATGTGACACCACACAGGTCATGTGCCCCCTGTTATCCGGAACAGTAGTGTTGGGGAGCGAACTTCCTATTACTCCCCTCCAGTCTTCCCCATTTCCACCCACACGGGTCTGTTACCCGGAAAACAGTAGTGTAGGGGGACCCTTTATTTTGTATATAAAAAGGACACGAAAAGAATCTTAAATGCATTTTTTTAAAAATTATGATTTCCTATGTTTAGAATAAAAACCAAAAAATATTTTTTTTTGTGACAATGAGGAAATGGTAAAACGCGTTTGTCAGGAAAACGCCCCCCCCCCGGCCCACTCGGGGGCGGGGCCTGCTTGGGGGGGAAAGTGAATTGCGCTCCCCCCGGGGGTACACAGGTAAACCAGTATGTTTAAACCGTTAACCCCCTGTCCCGGGCACGGGAGACTCCGGGGGGGCGGAGAACCCACATCCTCGCCAACGATTTTTGAATGGCTGGAGAGAGATTTTTTTTACCACTCTGGTTAAACAAAAATCTGCCGTCTTATACGGTGCCACCGTTTCTGTTTGTTAAAAAGGGCCCCTTACCGACTTATAACAAGGCCAAAACCCACCCTTGGGGGAGCTATATGTTATGCCCGGTACTAGATGTGTGGGGCCCGATGATCAAGACAGTTTAAAAATCGATTAAAGTTTATGATTTAATTAGCTTTGGAGACACTAGTTAATATTAAAAATGTGAAAATATACAGGTTAGAGTCAGGGTCAATATAAGTTGGTTACAATAAAAGGCAGTAAAAATGTGTCCAGTTACTGTGGTTCGCTTGGTTCGCCCACTGGGGGGCTGATGTGGCCTGGCTTCTGTTGTGGATGCTCCGGGAAATGCTCTTAGTCCCCCCCCCCCCCCCCTCCTGGATCAATGGCGGGCCCCCTCTGGGTCCTTTATACTGTAATGGGACAGCCCACGTGGCACCCCCTACTCCCCCCCCACACCCCCCCGGGGGACGGGTCTATAACCCCCCTTTTCGGGCCCTTTCAATTTCTGACTAAAAAAACCAAAATGGACCAAACGGGCGGGGCTTGGGCACAGAACCGGCGGTGGCATCATCAGAACCGGCGGCCTAATTGGGCCCGGATATAACACCCCTATCCATGGTTTCCCCTTAAGTCCATTTGGGATTTCTCGGTCCCCGGCTTTTGAAAATGGGGTGGTGGTATGGTGGGGGGATTTCCATTTTTTAAGTTGAAACCCGCCAAGCCCTTTATAAACGGATACCTAAAAATCTTTATGAAATTCGAGGCTGAGGCGGGGGTTGGTTTTCATTCAAGTTTTTGTTCTTGGGGTTGGAGAGTGCACATTGTCTTAGGTGCCAATTTAAATAAAAATGAGTTTTTTTTTTAATGGTTCAACCTCTCCTGCTGGGCTAGCTTCCTATAAAGGGCATTTAAAGGGGTCGAGCGGGGTGTCAAAAATTGGGCCCTGGGAGCTAGGGCCATTTTCAGACTACTATTATGAATTTGAAAGAGAGATGCGTCATGGTAAATTTTTCCTCCCCCCTTCCCCTTTTTTGGGGGCATTGGGGCAGCCCCTTCTCGATGCTCACCCTGCCCCCGGTGACCCCCCCCTGTCGGGAAAACCCCCATGGGTTTTTTTCCGGGGTATCCCCCTTTCCCAGTGGCGAAGGCGAAGTGGTTTTTGAGTGCTCCCCCAGCAGAAACCCTCCCATTGGTTCCAGGAGTTGTAACCAGCTCGGGGGGTTTTGTGGTCTGTCCCCGATAAAAATTGATCCCCGTTTTGGGAGGGCTGCAGCCGCTGCGGGCCCACACTATCGGCGGCTTCTTCTCCAGGGGGAAATTTGGCCCATTCCCCTTGGAGAAGTTTCCCGGTCAGGAAAATAAGGATGTTCCGTCCCATCGTGTCCCCAGGCTGAGCACTGACCGGGGCCAAAAGTACTGGCGTGGTTTTTACTATAAATGGGGGGTAAAGTCGGCTGTTGTGTACGGGGGAGCAGGACAAGGGGCTTGGGGCCGGGAAACCCTTTCTGCATGTTTGTGCAATCAACTGCGGAGGGAAATTTTTTCCTGGTGAGGCCCTGGGAATGCAGGCTGCTAATGTGGAAAAAACCTCCCATAATACCCAGCGGTTCCCCAAAAAGGACATCACCTGCTTCTTTTGGGTTGGGGGTGGGAGGAAAAATGGCATCCCCTTTCCGGGCTCTGGCTTCAAGGCCCCAACTTGTGCCCAGGGGGGCCTCACTCATGCCCGAATTTCCGGCTTGATGGTCAAGCCTGCCTGGCGGTTTCTCCAAGCACATGCGTAGGTGCTGGAGGGATCCTCCCGGGGGACTAAAACTGCTATTCATCCCGGTACGCAGCGTGTACCCTTTAAGTCCCTTGACACCTTGTGACCATCCGCTGAAAAGTGTCAGGGGCATCCAGCCAAAAAGGCATGACGGTGGCTCCTCAGGGCCCGAACAGGGTGTGGCGCGTTCCCCCTTGCCTCCGGGTCGGGAAACTGCCAATTCCCAGGCTCGTCCCGATGGTCAGGTACTTGGCCCCGGCCCCTGACGGGGTCACGGCCTGGGGGATTGGTGTATCGTGCCTGACAGCGTTTTAGCCCCCTGTATCCACGCGAAAAGGGTGGTCCCATCCTTTTTGGGGACGGGATACGGGGAGGGGCCCAAACCGTTGGACGTTGGATGAAACCCAGCTTCGCATCTGTCAATCTCCTTGCATTTGCTGCGCACTTCGGGGGAGATGATTACCGCCCAACGGGGGGTGATCCCCCGGTGCCATGTGTGGGGGGTGACTCCCTCCTTCCAGGCACGTTTGGGGAACAATGCCCGAAGGGGGGAGAGTTCCCCCAGCTGGGGGCGTTGGTCCCCCAAGAGTGCCCCCAAAAATCCCATCTCTATGGTTTCCCCCGCCCGAAGGGGGCAATCCGAGGGTCTCCCTCCCCTTCCTCGGGCAGGTTGCAACCCGGGGAAGGGCACATGCCCCGCTCGTGTTTCGCTTCCATGTTCCGTGAAAAGGCCTTCCGCCCTTCCCCCGGTCGGGTCCCCGGGACCAGGTAGTGATTGCGTTTGAGTTGTGGTGCACGACATATGGGCCTTTCCCCCGGCTCCTGAGCTTTTTCCGTGGTACGGGGGACCATTTTCCCACACTTTTCTGGGCCCACCTGGTAGGGCCCCTTTAAAGCGTTCTGGGTTCCACTGTTCGGCAGCCTGGGCCGTACTTTTTTCGTGCACGAGCTGTTTAAGGCCCGCATTTTGCCGAAGCCACACATATCAATGACCGACACCTCCGGGGTTGTTAAGTCTCCTTCCCCGGCTCCTTCACAGAGCCAGGGCCCCCCGAAAAATCGCCCATACAGGCTCAAAGGGGGAGAACCCCGCTGAGGCCCGTGGAACTTCCCCGGGAAGCAAATAGAGGTGTGGGGGTACCCTCCCAGTCGGCCGTGGGTGTCGACCACATCTTAAGCACTGATTCAGGGTGAATTAACCCTTACACAGGCCATTAGTCGGGTAATAGGATGGCCCCAAATGTTTCACCTGTTCACTTCACAAGGACTCCCCTTAACTGCGACATGAATTGGGCCCCCGGGCGTGAGATTTCCCTGGGGAACCCACTAGAGGAAAATCTCCCTAAAGGCATGGCCCCCTTGGGCGGCCCAAAATGGACGCAAGGCTACCGCTTTTGGGACCCAGTGGCATAGCTATTCCCCTCAGTCGAGCGTTTCCCAGGCTGCTGGGAAAGGACCGGGCCAATTAAATCCCAGCATTTCCCCCTTTAAAGGCTCTCTATTGGGCGAGGGACCCGTGGGGCTTTCGGCCTCGACCCCGCCTTCCCACATCTGAAAGGTGTCGCACGCGGCATAGGCAGCCACATCATCCCCACTTTGGGAGTAGAAAATGCTGGGCCAGCCTTTTTCCCTTTTTCTTGTGTCCCTAGGGGGTCCCCCCCCAACCCCCCAACAACTCCGCTGAACGGATAGGGTACCCATCAACCATCGGTCCCCGGGGGCCCCCCTCGGGGGGACCCGGTCGGGGCCGTCAGTGGTCAGCTGTCCTTGTCCAGACCCCTTGCGGTGTTGATCCAAGGGGGCTGTGAGCCTGCCTTGAAGTTTCAGCTGCGCAGCCGCTAACACTGCCTGAAAACTCTGTCTAGACGTGGGCCCGAAAGAATGAGACTGCCACGAAAAATGTCGGTTCCCCCGGGCCTATCCCTTGCCCTCGCCTACCTGGTACTTACCCCCGGGCTGATGGGGGTACCTGGGCCCCTGGGGGCCTCCAGGCTCCCGGCCCTCCATTGTGCGTGACAGGGCCATACCCCCTGCAACCCGCTGGGGGGGGCCCCCCCCCTCGGCGTCTATATAAGTCGCCATCTGCTTGGCCTAACCTGGGCCCCCCGACATCCGGGTTTGGGGGGGACCCCCTTGTGGCCCTTTTTGGGAGCCCTGCCTTACCTGCATGCTCCCCCCCACAGCTGTCGCCCCCTGTTGTCCTGGCTGTGGGGGGACCCTGCTCTGTGGCCTTCCCGGGACCCCTCCCCTCCCTGCATGCTCTCCCCCCGCAGCTACTGCCCCCTGTTTGTTTCCCCTCTGATCCCCCACCAGGTACAACACACCCCCAGCTTCCCACTTGCTGGAACACCTGCTGCATTTTGAACCTTGACCTTATCCCCTCTCCATAAGGGGGGGGGAAACACACCTACACTAACCCCATACTCCCCTCGATGCATTTTTAAAAACTTTGTCCAATTAACAGGGTTGGGATGCACATTCTTTTGGGTGGGCAGACTTGGGGCTTCGGGGCCCAAACGGGCTACCACCCGCCCCAAGTCGGGTCCCCTAACAAAAACATCTGGAATGTTTCGAAGATACCCCACCTCCCGACCCCTTTGCCCGCACCGGCATCCAAATCCCCTTTGGCCACTGCACCCGGAAAAAACCCTCCATTCCCGGGAACACGCGGGCTTTTTTCTGGGGTATCAGCCCTTTGGGGCACCGCCACCACACCAAGTCTCTCCGCGCGGTGTCCAAGAGTCCCATACCCGACCGCCCAAAAGGGTGACTGGCTGTAGTTTTAAGGGCCTTACCCCACCCCTCCCCAAAACACAAAACTTGGGGGGGCCCTTAAAAAGGGGGAGGTGGGGGTTCCTTCTGGCCTGGGGGACATCGGCCCTTGAAATGTCCCGGCTGTTTGAAAGGGTGAAGAGTCGGGGTTCCCCCCTTTTTGGGGAAGCATGGGGCTGGGGGGCCCTTTTGGGGCTTGGGGGAGGGACATCGGCCTTGGGGGCATCTTACCCCCCTCCCCAGCTGTTGTCTTCCTGGCCCCCTTTTCCCCAATTTTGGCTATTCATCCGCGAGGTTTGCTGGGGTGGGGGGCCCCCCTCCTTTTTGGGGCCAAAGGTGCGCTGGGGGCCCTTTGGGGCATTCCACAAAAACTGCTCCTGGCGATGAGCCCCCTTCACTGTGGACAGTGGGATTTTTTAACCCCCGGGGTCCACTGGCGCTGCTTTGGGGGGCCCCGCATGTGGTCCCCAGTTTAGCTCTTAAAGGACCCGCTGCAAACTCCGGAGCTTTTTCCTGACTCTCAGGAGTGGGTTTTGTACTGCCGATCAATGCCTGCTTGACTTCCTGAGCAGGGTGGCCCCTTTGGGGCGGGTCCCCCGAAGATCCCCAGGCTTTGCCTCTGAACGAGAGTCAAAACCGGACCCATGTATAGGTACAGGTTGCGGGGCAAATTTTTGAAATCCCAGCAAAAGGGTGTCCAGATTCTTTTATCCGCATGGGAAAGTCCTCTCCCTTAACTTTGGGACCGGGGTCTCGGGAGGCTCTTGACGGGCCCGTGGGGGCAGTCCCTTTGTAGCTGAACACCTGTATTGGTGGTCACCCATACTGGCATTCCTCTCCCCCGCTCCCGGGGGTTCGCACTTCCCCCTCTGCCTTTCACGACGTTCTCAGCTGAAAGGGGGCATTGTGGGCAAGGGTTCCACCCAAAAGTTTAAACCAGGGCCAGTTGCGGAAAAGCTGAGGGGGAGCTCCCCACGCGCAATGGACCACCTGGGACTGGCTCCTTAGGAGCCCGAGCTGGACTCCCCCTCCCCTTCAAGTCCAACCCTGGTCGGGGCGAGTCCCCCTGGCTAATTCGCGACGTTTCCTCAGGCCTACACTTTCCTTTGCCACGACCAGCCACCTTGAACCCCTTGGGGCACTTGACCAAAAACTAAACCCTGAAGCACCCAAAACCTTGATTTGCCCTGATTTGTCTAGTGTGAGTAATCTTAAGCCCCCAGCCAAAAAGCCACTGCTGGTACCCAAGTGTCTGGGATTTCAGACCCCACTAAAACACACATTGTCTTGATCCCACGCTTTTCCCCAACCAATTTTCAAAAAAGCCCAAACCCCCCGGCCCTTTAGGGTCAACGGCCTGACTTGGGGTGTATGGTGACGTTGCGCTGCCCCCTAGGGGTACACAATCGCCGATACTGTTCCACTCTGGAAAAAAAAAAAACTGCCATTTTTACCCGGCCCTGCCACCAGTTTTCTAGTTTAGTTAAAAACCCGGGGTCCTTTCCAACTTAAACAAGCCTGAAACCGCCTTGGGGGGAGCTAATTTAAGCCCGAGTCTCGGGTGACCCCCGTGACAAACAATTAACCATTTTAAAGTTTTTAAAAGTTTTTTAATTAGTTTTGGGGAGGGCGACTAGACAAATAATACAAAATGATGATAATATAAAGGTAAGAGCAGGGGTGCAAATAAGTAGGGTTACAACTCAAAGGAAATAAAATTTTCCATTACCTGTGGTTCGCGGGTGCTGGGGCCACGGGGGGGGCAAATGTGGCCTGGCTTCTGTGTGTGGTGCTCCCGGGAAATGCCTTAGTTACCCCCCCCTGGATGCAACCTGGGTCCATCGAGGCTCCCCGCTTTTACCCGTAATGGGGCAGCCCACGTGACAGCCCCCTAAATCCCCCCACACACCCGGGGCGGTCAAAAGAACTCCTCCCATCGGCCATGCAATTTCTGACTGAAAAACCAAAAATGGACCATAACGCGGCAGGGCATTGGCACAGAACCAAGCCGGTGGCATCATCAGAACCGGCTGGACCTAAGCTACGCCCGGATATCAGACACCCCTATCCTATGGACTCCCTAAGTCCAGTTCTGGATTTCTCGGTCCCCCGGCCTCGTGCAAACATGGGAGTGGTGGCTATGTGTGCGGGGAGTTCCATATTTTAAGATATGAAACCGCCATAGACCAGTTATGAACGGATCGCCTATAAATCTTTATGAAATATCGAGGCCGCTGAGTCTGGGTTGGTTTCATTCAAGTCTTTGTTCTTGGGGTTGGAGGGTGCACATGTGTCTTAAGTGCCAATTAATGGAAATGAGGGTTCTTTTGATGGGTCAACCTCTCCAGCTGTGCTAGCTTCCTATGAAGGGCATTTACACTGGTCTGAGCTGGGTGGTAATTAATTGAAGCTTTCCTGGGAGCTGGGGCTCTGACTTCCGGGTTTATCATAGCTAAGCATTCCCTCTTTTTTTTTATCATTGCCCCTTACCGGCACAATATTTGGAAGTGAGAAAAAAAATAAATCAAATAATAAGCATTTATTGAGCCATTTTATAAATACACTAGGTTTTGTGCTTGTAGTTCTTCCATTTTCGTCTCCTATTACTGCATCTGGAAAAACTCTGATTTGTCCATTTAGAGGCTGAAGTGATTAATGGTATCATAGCTGGTGTTTATTTACTTATTTAATTAATTTAGTCTGTTACTAACATAGTGCTGCCATATTCTGAAGTGCTGCACAGAGACATCAGACCTTGCCCCTGAAGTAGTTCATTTTAATAGCCCTTGTGCTATAAGGTGGTGAAGTGGGTAACTGTTTTATACCTGATGTGATGTGGGTTACTCTTCCCTTCAGCACTGTCATGATGAATGTGGTCAGGCTGTTCTTGTACTGATCCTAGATATTCTTAATACAAGGTGAGAGGTGCCCGTCTGTGCAGGCCTCTTGGCTTTCTGAATGTTCCCTTTTAAAAGCGAACAGTGTGTCTTAGCAGCATATAAGGGTGCTTTCACACGGACACTATTTTGTATATGTCTTTTGGCGCTTTTTTATGTGTTTTTTTGCGTGTTTTTTTGTGCAGCAATGTACAGCATTAATTGCTACGCCTTCCTGCACAAAAAACATGCCAAAAAAGCACCAAGAAACGCTTCAAAAACGCAACATGTGAAAGCACCCTAAGTTTTTCTTTCTCACTAGAAGCTTCCTCTTATGACAACTACAGCTCTGACTCATATCAACCGACTCCTCTTGGACCGTGTCATTGTTTTAAACAACTCCTCCATCACCAATGTCCCTGTAACGGACTCAGCTAGGAATAGAAGCTGGCAGAGCTAAAATCTCAGTCAGTGCTATAGACCTACCCACAGCCTGCACAGGAAGTGTGAGCCTGAAGAGGCCACTGAGAGTGAAAGCAGCTAATGTGACCGCCTCTTAACCATGTTCAGTTATCTGGGGACGTGTCTAAACATCTAGATAAAGGGATCACCTACAGGATTGGATATTGTGTGAATCCCTTCAGCCACCAACATTAACGGGAAGCAGTGTACACTGGGTCAGGGAAACGGGGAGGCAAAGGGAGGGGAACCCCTTTTGGGCCCCCCATCATCCCAGGGGAAAAATGAGGGGAAAAGGAGGTATGGCGTGGGCTAAATTTTCCAATGGGGAAAGGGGGCCCACAGTCTTATCCCAGGCACCAGTAATAGGATGGAACCCAAAGGGGGTCTAACCCCTTGGGGGGTCTCCCAAAATTAATCAGGGTGATAAAGGTCTCACCGAGAAAGAAAAACACAACATCCCGTTGCTGTAAAACACTTTCTGTCTTTTTTTCCAAAATGGCATGTTTTTATACTTTTAAGGTTAGCAAGATAAGAAAGCTCACGTGGACTAGCTGTTATCTCTATTGATTCTCCTTTAAATGAGGGATACTCCCTATAGCTCAGGGAAAGTCCGAACCTGGGGGGTAGTCCTCGTAAAGGAGGCGCCATCTTTTTTTTAAAAACGGTGGTTTTTCCCTAAGCACATTAGTGGGGACCATTTTGTTAACACATTAGGAGTGTAGAGTTTTTACAGCAGCTTTTTCGTCCATTCAAAGCAAATGGTTTATATTAACTAATACATTAAAATGGAGACACAAAGGATCACATATATATAATATTTGTTCCCATCCACAACACCAGAATACCCAGTGTACAGCACAGCATTATTTAAATTGTGTACACCTCTACGCACCGCAAAATGTTGATGCTCAATGACATTACCAGACATAATCAGGATGGTTTTACTTTCTGTTTAAGACGAGTATTTTAAGTCGGATTATGAGTTGAAATACTTGTTGTGTGTAAAAACCTTTGGGGGCGAATTTCCACGGCTTTTCCCGGGCGTAATTGCGGGGACGGATTACGCCCCGCAATACCGGCGCCTGCGGGCGGGGGGGGGGGGGGCCGGCAGCTCCCGTCCCATGACATCATTATCCACGGCACTTTCCCCTGGGAAATGTGCATGTTTTCTCCCCCCCCCGGGCTATTCGTTGAGCGGGGGGGGAAAACAGAATCCTATTCTCATGAAAACGGGAATTACCGAATGCCTGCACAGATTCGCCCGAAAATTCGCGCATACGGCGCGAATAGGTTGAAATCCGTGCCAGAAATAAACCGTGTGAAAGAGGCCTAAGTGTATGTTCACACGGCTTATTTTGGTGTACATTTCGCCGCGTGTTGAGCTTTATACGTGGTGAAATGCCCACCGCAATTACGGTAATCCATTGCTCTCATAGAGAGCAAGGTTTACGCTCGCTCCCCACGGGTACAATACATCAATAGGAGATAATGACATGTCTTGTTCGCGCTTACGGCCGCAAAAAAGCATTCTATTGGCCCAGCGGGCTGTTGGTCCACCCGTGTTTTGGGAGTACGAGCTCCCTAAACACACGGTGTATTGCGGCGCATACTGTACGCACCGCAATACACCGTGTGAACATACCCTAAGGGATAACAAGACTGTATGTATAAAGACTATATAAACAGATGCAAATAAGGATGTATGTATCACAAAAAACTATTTTAAAAAAGGTAACTGGTTTGTTCATTAATTGTTTAGTAATCGTTAAGCCATTAAGTGATAAATATTTCTTCATGTTAATAAGATGGAAAAAAAAGTGCATTATTGAGTCTGCTTTGTTCCTACATTGTTGGTTCTACCAGTACAAGGTCCTTCTTAGTTACATATTGTAATGTATGACATGATGGCCCTCATTTATCAAAAATGTCTAGAAGTAAGACTGTCTCTGTTCCCCCATAGAAAACCAATTCAAAAAGCCCATAGCAGCCAACAAGCCATAGCAATCAATCAGAGCACATAGCGACCCATCAGGGCCCATAATAACCAGTCAGAGCCCATAGCAATCAATCAGAGCACATAGCAACTAATCAGAGCCTTTAATAACCAATCAGAGCCCATAGCGACCAATCAGAGCTCATATTTTTCTGATTGGGTACTATAGCCAAGCAACAAATCAGAGCTCAAGCTAAATCAGCCCCCAAGCAACCAATCGAGCCCATAGCAACCAATCAGAGCCCATAGCAACCAATCAGACTCATAGCGACCAAAAAGGCTCAAAGCACCAATCAGACCATAGCGACCAATCAGCTTTAGCTACAATCAGAGCCCCCATAGAAACCAATCAAGCCCATAGTTCTGATTGGTAGCTATGACTCTTTTTTGGTTGCATGGAAAACATGACATCTTACTTCTAGACAGTTTTGATAAATGAGGCCTGATGTGTCAGTGACATCCCAGGAGCTCTGACTGTTGAGGTCATGTGGTATCACATTATTGTCTACAGTTTGTAAGCAGGAAGGTTTGAACCGGAGAGAATCAGCAAGAATGGTGCAGTATTTATACATTTCAGTTCCTTCCACTCGTCCCACTATGCTCCACCAAAATTTTTTTTACAAACCCCATGTACAGTAAACACATAAGGGGGTTTTCGGTAAAGGGTGGGGGTGAAGGGGGTAAGTGTCAGGGGGGTCACACAGCCAAAAAGGAAACTCCCAGCCTAAAACCCAGACAGATCCTGAATCTATCCCTGGTGGTCTGGTGACGTAGCATGATGCTTTTACTATCATGTATCACTAAATACTGATCATTAACTGTGTGCTTTCCCGAAAAACTCCAGGACTTGTTATTATCTCCAATGTATGACTGATCGCCTTTCCTGTTCATACTGGGATAACACATCCCCACCATCCAACTCCCTGATGACCCGCTGACCTCCACATCCCAGTAATGTCGCCCTGAGGAAAACCTCCCGCTACTAATCACCTGATGATACTGGAACCTCTCTGCTGTTTCAGGACGATTCTGTATTATTAGTGTCCAGATTGCAGTTTTCAGGTCGTCTGATATAAGAAGATTATTTTGAGCAGTGTTTACATCCAGTAATATGTCTGCAGGACCCTGACCATAGAGCCCTTGCTCTCCGCAGCCGCACCCTCCAAAACCCCCAGCCTGCTGTTTCTCATCATCCTTTTTTTCTTACCTGATGCAGGAAAAACCTGTTTATTAGAGAAAATTTTCCCTTTTTTCCTGCTTTGCGGGTGGAATTGTAGATTTTTATTATATCAGAGATACCTGCATGTAACTCCCTGAATTAAATCCAATCTACTCTGTTCTTATCTTGTCCCCCTGTGTCTTTATCACCTCTATCTGTTCCCCGTTCCTCATCACCTCCATCATGTCCTCCTGTGCCTCAAAACACCTCCACAGACCCCTTGTTTCCCCTCACCTCCACATTCCTCCTGTGCCTCATACCTCCATTAGACCCCTTGTGTCCACTCACCCCCTCCTCCTAGGATCACCAAATCACCTGGATCCTGTAAGAAACCCCGTGGATCCGTCATGTTAACACTCCTCAAGGTCTCTCTTCTTGACACTCTTCCTTCTTTTTTTTCCAGCTGCTTGTCAGAGCGGAGGATGGGAGCATGTTCTCTTTTCCTGCCTGGAGACCACTTAGGACCCTCTTCTCCCGGTTTCCGCCTCTCCTGATGTCTATAAACAGGGCAGTGACTCTCTTGGCTTCTCCAGATGCTTTCTCTTGAATTTTTGTACTCCGTCTCTCCAGACTCCAGACTCTCTTCTTGGTCTCTTCTCTTTTTGTGATTAATTTCTGCAAGACATTTCTCAGTTTCTTCTTCTTCTTCTCAGAGGCCACATCCAGCATCTCCACCCGGTGTTTACGGTGATCTCCGGCCAAAATGCAGGACACACAGATACAGACATCATCATCAGTGCAGTAATACTTCAAGACCTCTTTATGGACGGAGCATTTCCTGTTCTCCAGGTTGGTGCTGGGCCATCAGGACATTTCCGCTCCTTTGCGTGAACCTCAGGTGTTTTCACACAGAGAAGCCTCACACAACAGACAGGATCTCACAGCAGGTACCGGGGAGTGAAAACAGAATGCAGCAGATCACGTCACTCCCCTATTTGCGAGTAACAGGAAATTTTCCCAATACCTTTCAAAGAGTTATGTACTTTTTTGTGCAGGCCTCCCTTTAAAAATTTTTTCCCTTTAGAACAAAAAAAACTCCAACCCTCCTTGTATTCTGAACATGAATTTAACACGCCCCGGCAGAACTTTTCCACAACTCCATTGTAGGTTCTTATAAGTGGCAGACAGATGGACGCAACTTGTCCTTTAAGTCACAGGATCACAAAAAGAAGCATCAGCTGTACAAAAACGAAACTGAAGGTGTCATTTATAGGGAGTGTTTCAGCACCACTGATGTTACACAATCCACTTCTATAACCCATTCAAAAAACCCTATAAACCCCCTTTACAAAAAACGCACTTTGGGGACGTATAAAAATGGGGCTACTTGCAGTTTTAAAACACTTTAGATGATGAGAATGCAGTATTATGAAAAATTTTTCACAGCCATTCATAAATGTGTATGCGGTGTGAAGCCAAAATGTGGTGCATCGCTATCGGTGCAAGTGGTGCGCCAGAAACGTGTATAAAGTCTCGCCAGAATTCCTGACTGGCATCTGGGGCCATTCTGAACAAACTCTCATTGCCAATCAGCAAAAAAATACCAGTTCTTTCCCAAATAACATCACTAAAGTGCTCTAAACAAAGTTAATTATAAAACAAGATAAAATGCTCTCATATAAAATGAATGCTATCATTTATCAAATAAGATAATATACAAAAAATATAAAATTATATAACATAAAGTCAATATAAAATTTAAATAGTATACAATTATCAGATTATATAATATAAAATCATTAAACCAAGACACCATCTATGATAAATTCTGTAATACATAAGAACCTTATACTGCCAGAACATGACCACAAATTACCACCACATAGTGACTGAATAATACCCCTATACTATTACTAATCAGTATACAAAGATCTATAGTACCGCCACATAGTGACCATATAGTGGTATATACTAGTGTACACAGGTACCCTACAGACTGTATATTACAACTATATAGTGACCATATAGTGGTAGATACCAGTGTACACACACTCTGCTGACATATAAGTGATTACAGTGTAGTTACATCTTGTGACTCACAGGTGATGTTTATCTGACAAGTCGTTGACTTTCCCTGTTGTCCTGCATCCGGTCCAGACCATCATGATGACTTCTCCCGGCTACTTGTCCCTGCAGATTTAGACACAAATATATTAGAATCCTCACTTTTCCAGCACCTCACTCCCTGCACCACAGGCTATATGGGATCCATTTAGGCAGGGAGGGTTTAGGTAGCTATATGGCCCCCTATAGCCAGGCAGCATTTCTATAGCCAGGCAGCTATAGGGTCCCATATAGATAGGAAGGTGGGGTTTAAGTTGCTATAGGGCCATATAGGTAAGCAGACAGGGTTTAGGTAGTTATAGGGGCTATATACTGTATGTAGGCAGGCAAGGCTTAGGGTAATCTATAGGGGCTCCATACATGCAGGGCATAGGGTAGGCTATAGGGGCCAAAAATGTAGGCAGGCAGGACTTAGGTTAGGCTATAGGGGCCACATATACAAGCAGGCAGGACATAGGGTAGGCTATAGGGGCCCCCATTCAGGCAGGGCTTAGGGTAGACTATAGGGGCCCCATACAGGCAGGCAGGGCATAGGGTAGGCTATAAGGGCCCCATACAGGCAGGCAGGGCTTAGGGCAGGTTATAGGGTCCTCATACAAACAGGAAGGGCTTAGGGTAGGCTATAAGGGCCCCATACAGGCAGGCAGGGGGCGTAGGGCAGGTTATAGGGGTCCCATATAGGCAGGCAGGGCTTAGTCTATAGGGGCCCCCATATAGACAGGCAGGGCTTAGTCTATAGGGGTCCCCGTATAGGAAGGCAGGGCTTAGTCTATAGGGGCCCCCATATAGGCAGGCAGGGCTTAGTCTATATGGGCCCCCAAATAGGCAGCCAGGGCTTAGTCTACAGGGGGCCCCACATAGGCAGGCAGGGCTTAGTCTAGAGGGGCACCCATATAGGCAGGCAGGGCTTAGTCTATAGGGGCCCCCATATAGGCAGGCAGGGAAGCTTCATTAATGTTAAAAAAAAAAAAAATCCCTTACTCATCTGCCCCACGGTCCCTCACAGCTCAGCTCCTGGCCAGTCTGTGCATGGTGTGGGTGTCGCGAGGATATGACATCATCGTGCAGCCCACGTCAGCACTGTGCGGCGGCGCCTGCTAGGCTTAAGGCATAGCAGGCAGATTAGCAGAGCGGAGGGCCGGATGCTCTCCGCTCTGCTAACACCGGGCGGTCCTGTGTCTGAACGCTCGGGCCAAAGGGCCCGGGTGTTTAGAGGTAGGTAGCGCCGGGCCCCGCAGCTCCGCCCCGCCGGCAGTTACATCCCCGGTAGTTACCCCGGTAGTTACGCCCCTGGTAGGCGGCTACTGGCGTATATATAATATACACTGGGAGCAGGAAAACAAAATTAAAACAGTGATCAGCATCTCATTAAAATTTGTTTCATTTAATTTATAGAAAACAAAAATAAAATAAAATGTTCCTAAAAATCTTAAACAACATGCAAAATCCTGACGTATTGAGCTACTGACCTACATTTGGATGAATGAAAATGTAATTACATTGTGAAAGTATTAAAAGATAGCCTTCATAAAATTTTAATTAGAAAAAAACAAAAAAAAATCTGAACACAATTTTATAATTAACCCCTTACCGCCGAAGCCAGTTTTGACCTTTCTAACAGAGCCCCATTTTTAAAATCTGACTTGTCACTTTTATGTAAGAACCTATCCATGGATTCAAGTGTTTTTTCCTCTGAAATATTTGCTTTAATTTTGTAAGAAATTTGTTTAAAAAATACTCGTTTAAATTGTGAAAAATTTCAAAATTTTTGTAAAATTTTTTTAAAAATTTCCATTTTCAAACTTAAAAATTTTTCTTCCTCTAAGACAGACGTAAACCACCAAAAAATTTTAATAACATCCCCCATATGTCTTTCTGTATGTTGGCATATTTTTTTTAATTTATAAAACTTTTTTTAGGAAATTGGGAGGGTTACAAATATGAAAAAAAAAATTTTTTCAAATTTTCAAAAAATTTACAAAACCCCGAATTTTTTGGGGTTCACTTCATTCACGGGTGGAATTGAGGAGCCTATAAGAAAAAATAGCCCCCATTAATCACCCTTTTAAAGAAAACTACACCTTCAAGGTATTTAAAACAGCACTTAAAAGTCTTTTAAAACCCTTAGTGTTTTACTGGAAGAAAGAAAAGTTTTAAAAATTTCAAAATGTCTTTTTTTTTTCCCAAATTTTTCAAATTTAATCTAGTATTTCAGGGGAATTTTGAAATTTTTTTAACAAAAAACACAACTCAGTTTTCCCCTAATCTGCTTTTATTTGCTAAACCCACGGGCCTCAGAATTGAAGGAGCACCTACGGATTTTGGGGCAAATTTTTTATTATGACATTTTAGAACCATATCGGGTTTGCGAGGCCTAAAGGTGCTAAAAACTAAAAACACTCCTAAAAAGACCCCTTACAAAACTACCCCACTAAGGTTTTCATCAAGGGAGTAGTGATTTATTGACCCCCACTATTTCCCCGAAAATTTTTAGCATTAGACCATAAAAAGAAAAATAAAAATGTGTCCAATAAATTCAGTTTTTAGCCCCAAATTTTTCATGGTCACAAGGAATGTCAGAAAAAAAGCGCCCTAAAACCTATTGCCCAATTTTATCCGAGTTTGAAACTACCCTATATGTGGTCATAAAGAAAATTTGGGACATGTAGTGGGGTGCAGAAGGGAAGGAGTGCTATTTGGCTTTGGGAATGTAGAATAGGAAGGAATGGTTGAAGGCCCTAATGTTGCACTAGAAGAGCCACCCAAATTCCAGAACAGAGGAAATCCCCCAAAAGTGACCCCAGTTTGTAAACTACACCCTTCAATGATTTCATCTAGAAGTATAGCATGCATTTTGACCCCATAGGCTTTTCACAGAAACTTCCGGCATCAGATTGTGAAAATGAAAAAAATAAATTTTTTACAGAAAATTGCACTATTGTTCTCAAATTTTTCATTTTCACAAAAAGAAAATAGAAAAAGCATGTCAAAAAATATTGCCCAATTTCTTCTGAGTAAGGCAATACCCCATATGTGGTCATAAAGTAGATGGGCCCCGGTGAGTTCAGAAGAAGGAGCATTTTGATTTTGGTGTTGGAATTGGGATTGGTTGGGGGCCCCTCGGTTGCATAAGTTTCAATTTTTTTCATATTTTGTAAGCAAAAAAAAGACAATCGTCCATTTTTCACCTGTTGTGCTAAGGGGTTTGATCCAGGGGAAGGCAAAAACCCCCAAGGGGGTAGAACCAATTGTCCTCATTTTGGGAAAAAATTCCTTCCTGACCCAATCTGGCAATCAGAAAAACCCGGATCAATGACCCCCTCCTGAATCCAGTCACGTAACTTGTTATATTATTACACTCCAAAATGCATCCAACCCTTTTTGAACCGGTTATTGAATTACCAGACAATCCCCGGCAGAAATTCCATAGTCCACGCTTTTACAGTAAAAATCCCTTTCTAGTTTATGTAAAACTTTCGTTTCCTCGACTAAAATGCCCCCTTTTTTCTAGATACAGCCCTGTGAAAAATAAATTTGGGAAGATGTATTTAAACATTTTTTATATTCCCCCCCGAAGCCTTCTTTTCTCTAAAAAAATAACCCTAATTTCCAATTTTTTGGTACTGTATCCACCAGCCCTTTTTATTATTTTTGTTGCCGCCTTTGTCCCTGTTAAAGCTCTACAATTTTTACTGTGCACTGGTGCCAAAACTTACACAATTTTCCCCAGTTTTTTGGTCTAACCAGTGACTTTATAATGGGAGAAAATGTTCTCTCTTTGGCCTTGCCCCTTTTAAGCACCCCATTCCTATTTGTTTTGGCGCTGCGGGGCCTACAGGGCTGCTACAATTTAAAGTTTACTGTCCACCAGGATTCCCCAAATCCTTCTCATGTCCTTTTTCCCCCCTTTTTTCCCTTTAACATGTAGTCAGTAATGGATTTTTTCCCCCCCAGTTCATAACCTTGCATTTATCAGTGTTAAACCTCATCTGCCTTTTTCCCCGCCCAGGCTCCAAATTATCCAATCCCTTTGTAATAACATATTATCCTCTATTTTGTTGATTACTTTACAGACTTGTATCCGTCGCAAAGATCGAATTTTACTTGTATTCCCCTGTTAAATCATTATTTAAAATGTTAAAGAGGATAGGGCCAATACTGACCCTTTTGGAACCCCATTAAAGCGATCCAGTCTGAGTATGTACCGTTTAATTACCACCCGTTTTCTATCAGTGACGAGTTTTTACCCACTTCACACTTTTCCCCCAGTCTAAGCATTCTCATTTTTTACCAATCTTTTTGTGGCACCGTATCAAAAGCTTTTGAAAAATCTAGATAATGACACCAGTGCCTCACCCCATCCCAAACACTGACTTCCATAGAAGCTGAGGGGAATTATCTGACAGGGACCGATCCTTCCCTGAACCCATGGCTGGAACGGGGTTTACATTTATTTTTCATGAGATACCCAGGAAGACTCTGAAAAACCCCCAAACATTTTTCCCACAACAGAGGTTTAAGCTTCTGGCCATATTTTCCCGGACACTTTTGACCCCCTTTTTGAATATTGGCACCCAAATTTTCTATTTTCGCCAAACCTTTGGGGCATAAACCCCTATTTGACTCATGAATATAAGAATTGGGGCCTATCTATACCATTTAATAACTTTTTAGGCACTGGGGGGTATGCCACTGGGCCTGGGATTTTCTATTTAATCTTTCCAAACGGGGCTGCACTTTTTCCGGGGTTAGACAAAAAACTTTTAAGTGGGAGTTTACCACATCTCTCTGTTCAACGGAAGGGATCCTCCTCGGGAAAAACAGTGGAAAAAAAGTGTTTAATACGTTTGCTTTTTTTCATCGCCCTCTACTGTTTCCCTCAGTTTTTTCAAAGGCCAACTTTTCTTTTTAATCTTTTTTTTAAATTTTTTTAGTTAAAAAAATTTTTTGGGGGGATTTTACTTTCTAAGCAATTGTCTTTCCGTCTCCAGCTTTGTTCTTTTTCCTTTTTTACACAAATTTATTTTTTTCCCATAGCTTTCTTAGGGCCTCTTCACTACCCTCCTGTTTTAAATAGTGAAACCTTTCTTTTTGGTTTTTTATTGCCTCTTTTTCATCCCTGTTATCCACTTGGGGGTTTTTTTTCTAATTTTTTTATTACCCTAAGGGATGTCCTCTCACATGGTAGCCTAGGATGTTTTTAAAAATATCCATTTATTATTATTCTGCCATATTTTAAACACATTGTCCCCTTTTAATACGGTTTAGGCCTCCCCCAAGCGAATAAAATTAGTCTTCCTAAAATTCGTTTTTTGTGGCCCTTTGACAAAAAACTCTATTGAAAGGGAAAAAAGGGGAAATTTAAATTTTATTATGGTCATTTCCCTAGGTGCCCCTCAACCAACCTTTTTTACTTGCAGGTTATTGTTATATTAGGTCTAGAAGGGGCCCTTTCCTCTATCTTTCCTGCACCTTTGGCAAAGGTAATTATATTTGTTATTGAAAAAACCTTTTTTCCCTTTTTGAAGCTACAAAGCTTTAGATTTCCCCAAATTGATGTCTGGATAGTTAAAGTCGCCCCTAATAATAACCTCATTCGATTACCGCCCATCATTTGCCTGAGGAGTAAAAATCTTTGGGTTCGTTTTTTATTTGGGGGCATAGCAGACCCCATTATTTTTATATTGTTTTTGTTACCCCCCTGTATTTACCCATAATGATCCCATGTTCATTACCTGTACCCAAATTTTTCCCGCATGTTTTGGGTTTAGACAGGATTTTTCAAAAAGACAGACACCCCCCCCTTCCGGGCTTTACGATCCTTTCTAAATAGACTGTAACCCTGCAGTTAACCGCCCAGTCGTACTCTCGTCCACCGTCTAGTTATCCCCACTATGCATATTTTTCTTCAGCATTAATACTTCAATTCATTAATTTTGTTGGTTTTAGACCCCGGCATTGGTCAGCAAAACAATTTATAGATTTTTTGCTCACATGCTATTTTTTGAAAACCCACATCCCCCCCATCCCCAATCTTGGGAAATTTGTTGGGGTGTACCATTTGGATAGCCCCCCTGACACTCTTCCCTCTACCCTTCTTTTTTTACTGTTACCCATTAGCGCCTTAGTTCCTCACCTCCATGCACCACCCCCTCAGCATCCCCTGCGAGTGATTGCCATTTCAGCCGGCTCGCTTCCAGTTGGGGAATGGATCTCATGCGCCACTTTCTCATTTAGATTCAGACCGGCTTCTAAATGTCTGGGGGCACACACTTGCCTGCAGTATGCCCCCCAACTTTTGCCCAAGGGTGGCATACATTGACAGGGTTTTGCATGGGGGAGCATTTTCAAACATGGAACTCATGGGGATGTTACCAAAAAGAAATCACTAAATTATAATAATAAGTAATACAATACTGTCCCCTCTAAACTCTCCAAATCTAAAGTCTCTCAATCTCAAGTCTCCACACTTAAAAGAAAAAACACACTTTAAAGAAAACACTCGCAAGACTCGTTCACTCGCTCAAAATGCTCAGCTTTAAACCTTACCCACACTGCTGTTTGGCTGTGCTGCAAACTCTCCTTCAGAAGCAAAAGGCCTTAGCAGCCCCACACAGTTGCAATTTATGCTCTGCTGATTAGGTAACCACACCCCTGACCAGTCACGTGACTCAACAAGGCCTCAGCAACTGTGTATGTTTCTAACTATAGAACTACTAACTACTCTTTAATACTATAATACTATAAATGTAATCTATACACAAAACAAGTGTAGCTACAGTATAAACTATATGTCTGCTATAGATTTTAAATGTACTGCAATAATAAATAAACACAGGTATAAATAAACACAAGTATTTGCTGGAGGATTAACAAGGACTTCTCCCTCTCAATCTCAAGTCTCCACACTTAAAAGAAAAAACACACTTTAAAGAAAACACTCGCAAGACTCGTTCACTCGCTCAAAATGCTCAGCTTTAAAGGGGTTGTCTCGCTACAAAGAATAGCTTTCAAATTGTAGGGAACACAAAATAAAGACATTTTCCAAATATATTGCATTGTTCCTCTGTTTTCCCTAAAGAGATACAAGTGAATTTATTACCTCTGTGGCTATTTCAGTTCCCTCAGTAACTGACCTGTAAACAAATCTCCTGGGGCTGTTTGTTCAATGAGATAACAGAGAGTGAGTCATCACACAGGTAGGCAGTGTCAGTCAGTGTCCTGTGCTGCCAGACAGTAAAAAGCTTGATTTATCTCAAGTAAACAGCTCTGTAATTAGGGCTTTTGTTTTGGGGATCAGATAAGAAGTCCTTAGAGTAGTTTGAGAAGCTAATCTAATCTAATTAGCATCTGAAAGCACAACGTAGCTGTACAAGCATGGAGCTTATGCAAATTAGTATGAACCAGGAAGTGACAGAGAATTTCTTTCATGCATTCTTTGAAACCCTGTGGGGAGACAACTCCTTTAAACCTTACCCACACTGCTGTTTGGCTGTGCTTAGTAGAGCCCCCTAAGTTCCAGAACAGAGACAAAACCCAAAAATGACCAAATTTTGGAAACTACACCACTCAATAAATTCATCTAGGGGTATAGTGTGCATTTTGATCCCACAGTTTTTTGTTTTTTTTTATAGATAATGCATTTAGAGGTATAAGATGAAAATCACAATGATTTATTCCATGCCTTTTCACAATAAAAATTGTGCAAAATTGAAAAATTAGATTTCTGTTTTTTCTGCCATGTCTCCCCGTTCTAGGGACACCCCACATGTTACCTTAGGATTTCCATGCCCCCTGCTACACGCCATAGAGGAGACATAGCAGCCTTTTGCCGGGCACGCCTATTTTGTTGAAATACAAAGCATGTCCTGACAATTGCACATGCTGTGATGTGAACTAAAATTCTGAAACACCCAAAAGTGACCCAATTTTAGAAAGAACACCCCTTAAGGAACATTTTAAGGGGTTTAATTAAAATTTTGATCTGTCTGGTGTTTTACAAAATTAATTCACAGACATGTGCATTAACTCCTTAACGACCGCCTACCATCTTTTGACGTTGGCTGGTGCAGGTCGTTCGTCTGCAGCGACGTCTATTGAGTCGCTGCATACATCAGAGTTTGTGTAGTACAGCCCCATTCCCAGTGCTGCACTACACAGCCCTGTTCCCAGCACAGCTCCTGCAAGCACCGGGGAGCCGCAGTTCGTCACTGCGGCTCAATCAAAGGGATTCCCTGCTCTGTCGAGTGATCGGGACACCCGGTGACCCGACAGAGCCCGGGGAACGGCTGCACAGTCAGCCCTGGGGACCTAAAGTAGCACCAGGACTGTCTGTGTAACAAGCCAGTGATCAGAGAAGACTGTGAGCTGTCCTGATCACTGCTTGTGTCAGACTGACACAGATTACAATGTATTAGCATATACATTACTAAGTGTAAAATAAACACAAACAAGTAACACAGTTCTCCCTTCATGGGATTTAAAAAAAAAAGAAGTAAAAAACATAAAAAGTGTAAAAAAAATAATAAAAATAAATAAATAATAAAATAAATATTTAATAAAAAATAATTGTGCATACATTACACACACAAAAAAACCCTACATAATAACCTGTAGAATAGTTTTTTTTACATTTTTTAAAATTCTCCAATTATTTATAAGTGAACTTAAACTATTCCCCCATAAAGTACAACTTGTCCCGAATAAAATGATGCCTCATACAACTGCAAAATAAAAAAGTTGAAACGCAAGGAGGCAAAAACTAAAAAAAATGTTCTGGTCATTAACTACTTTTAAGGCGCTTAAGGGATTAAAAAGGCAAAAATTACAAACTGACATTTTTGCGTATTTACGCCATCTAACTGCACAATAACAGCTGAACGCCTTACGCAAAAATGAAAAATTATATTTCTAATTTTTCTGCCATGTCTCCCCATTCTAGGGACACCCCACATGTCACCCTAGAATTTAGCTGGCCCCTGATACACGCCATGGAGAAGACATTGCAATAATGCCCTTGGCACGCCTATTTTGCTTAAATACACAGCATGTCCTGACAATTGCACATGCTGTGATGTGAACTAAAATTCTGAAACGCCCAAAAGTGACCCCATTTTAGAAAGTGCACCCCTGATAGAACTTTTTAAGAGGTGTCATTAAATTTGACCTGACAGGTGTTTCATAAAATTAATTCCCAGACATTATTGTGCATTACAAAGGCGAAAAGTGCAAACTGACATTTTTCTGGACGCGCCATGTCACCGCAGAATAAAATCTATGAAAGGTTCAGGGCTTCAGGGAACAGTGCAAATTAAAAAAAATATAAAAGAAAGTTTAAACTAGTAATCCATAGACGAGTGGTACAGTTTGAAGCAATCTTTTATGCAGAGGCCGGTTTTATCAGGGCAGGCTTCACAATGATAAGCTGTGTCTTTTCTGTTCCCCCTTTTTGTAGCACACTCTGCACTTTTTTGCATCCTTCCTTTTCTACCAGTGGAGGGAAATGCTGCCCGGGTACAATACGGGGGACGTCAGAACCAGAAGTGCTGGTTCCCAAAAAGAAGCCCCTTTATTACCTTCTCTTGGACGGTAATAAACGTCCCTGCTTGGCCTGTACAATGGAAGAGATTAAGAGCATTGCACATCGCCATCTGCACAATGTGCACTGCCAGCTTTTTGTACCACACTTTGGTCTTCTGTGTGGCACTGTACGGCTTCAGCACCTGGTCTGACAGGTCTACCCCTCTGACAGGTCTACCTATTGTAATCCATAATACAGTCCGTTTTGTGGGCGACTATACTACTGGTACCTCGTCAGGTTCGTTGCTAGGGTCCTAAAACATCCGGGGCCCGGGCCCTTTGTGTTTTGCTCAGTAGGGCTGGGTTCACACGCCATTTTTCACACCACATTGTGAACTGCGGCATGATGTGTTTTTACAGAGAAAAACCTTCTGTTCCTGTCACTAATTTTCAGCATATTCCCCATAGAGTGACCCTATATCTATATACCTGCCTCGGCAGTCACTGCACAATGAAAATCACCAATGAAAAATTTACTTTTTCAAAACCCCTCACCTCCGTATGTGCAATACCCCTAAACAGTCACCAAAACATACACCTATACATGGAGCAAATCTACCAGACGAATGATTGTTACTAAAAAACCCTCCTACAAAACCAAGACCCTAAACTATTACTACAAAGGACCAAATAATCCTGCCAGACCCTGACCAACGCAACCCCCACATGTGACCATCAGCTGTACACAGGCTCTGATTCCATATATTACCGCCATACAGTGACCATATAGTGGTAGATACAAGTTGTATGTAGACGCTCTGCAGACATATAAGTGATTACACTGCAGTTACATTTAGTGACTCACCGGAGACATCATTTCTGATCAGCGTCGTTCACCTTCCCTTCTCTTCTCCATCCGGTTCACACCTTCATGCTGATTGCTCCCGGCAATACTCGTCCCTGCAGATTTGGACACAAATATCTTAGAATCCTCACATTTCCAGCAACTCCTTACTTATAGGTATATAAGTCCCCTCAGATAGGTAGGTGTATAGGTCCTCTCAATTAGGCAGGTATATAAATATAGGGTCACTTAGGCAGGTATATAGATATAGGGTCACTGTCAGGCAGGTATATAAATCTAGGGTCAATGTCAGGCAGGTATATAAATATAGGGTCACCTAGGCAGGTATATAGATATAGAGTCACTATCAGGCAGGTATATAGATATAGGGTTAATATCAGGCATAAAATATGGGTTCTCAAACGGGGTAAAAATTGGGGGGCTAGGGCAGGTTATAGGGGCTCAGCAGATAAGGGGGCCACGGGCAGTAATATATGGCCAAGGGGCAGATTGGGGCCACGGGCAGTATAAGGGGCCCCACAGGCAGTATATGGGCAAAGGCGTAATGGGGGGCCACAGGCATTATGGGGCCACGGGCAGTATATATGGGGCCACCCAAAACGCAAAAACAAATGGGGCCACAGGCAGTACAGGGGCCACGGGAAACTATGGGGCCACACCAGTATTAGGGGGCCACGGCGTAATAGGGGCCAAAGGCAGTCATAGGGGGCCCCAAGGGCAGTATATAGGGGGCCCCAAGGCATATGGGGGCCAAAGGGCAGTAAATTGGGGGCCACAGGCAGAAATTTTGGGGCCACGGCATTAAATATGGGGCAAAAGGATTATTGGGGCCCCAAGGCGAAATTTTGGGGGCCCAGGCATAAGGGGGGCCAAGGGAGATATATGGGGCCCACGGGGCGTAAATGGGCCACACATATATAGGGGGCCCACGGCCCTACATGGGGCCACAGGCATTTTTTTTGGGGCCACAGGCAGTTTTTATGGGGCCACAGGCGTAAGGGGGGCCACAGGCAGTATATGGGGCCAAGGAAATATATGGGGCCCACAGGAGTATAGGGGGGCCAAGGAGATAAGGGGCCACAGGCAGTACTATGGGTCACAGGCAGTATATATGGGGCACAGGCTACTTTGGGGGCCACAGGCAGTATATATGGGGCACAGGCAGTAAGGGGGCCCCACGGCAACTTTTGGGGGCCACAGGCAGTAATGGGGCCACGGGGCAGTCTTTGGGGCCCCAAAAGCAGAAATTTTTTCCCCACAGGCATACATGGGGGCCCCAAAGGGGTAATATGGGGCCCAGGCAGTATAATGGGGCCAAGGCATCATGGGGCCCACAGGCATAAAAGGGGCCACAGGCAGTACATGGGGCCACAGGCGTATATATGGGGCCACAGGCAGAAATTTAGGGGCCACGGGCAGTTTTAGGGACCCAGGCAGTACATAGGGGGCCCAGGCAGTATATATGGGGCCCAGGCAGACTTGGGGCCACAGGCAGAAAATGGGCCACGGGCAGTAATAGGGGCGACGGGCATTTTAATATGGGGCCACAGGCAAAATTTGGGGCCACGGGCAGTTAGGGGGATGGCCAACCAAAAATGAAAAAAGGAGAATTATGGGGCGGCGTACGGGCCCCCGGCAAAAATTTTCAGGCACCCCCTTTTTGGTAACAGCCCCCTTCGCCCCCCCATCACCTAACCCCTACGGTTTGGAAAAAGCCCAGGAGTGCCCTTTGCCTAGTGCCCCCCCAAAACCCGGGTTTTGCCCCACGGCCCGTAATGCCCCCTTTTGGCCCAAGTAACCCCCCCCTTCCCTCCCCCCTTTTTTAGCCGGTGGTGCCCCCATTTTTTGCCGGGGATGCCCCCTGTTTGCATAGGGCCCCCTCTTTTGCCAGGTGGGGGCCCCCTCGTTTGATTAGGTGAATTGTTTCCCAGGGATGTCCCTTGTTCCGGTAATGCCCTCGGGCCCAGGGGGTGCCCCTCCTGGCCAGGGGGACCCCCTCTGTTTTAAAAAAAGGTGGCCCCCTTTTTCCCCCGGGGGCCCCCCTCCCTTTTGGCCGAGGCCCCCATTGTTTACCAGTGGCCCCCTCTGTTACCGGGTGGCCCCTTTGGCCGGGGGCCCCTCGGGCCCAGGATTCCAACGTTGGCCGGGGCCCCTCTTTGGCCAGGGGTAGTTGGGTTTCTGGCCAGGGGGCCCCCCTGTTCCCGGGGGCCCTTTGGGCCCAAGATGCCCCCTTGGGTCAGGGGGGCCCCCTCGGCCAGGTAGTTCCCCATTCAGAGGGGGCCCCTTATTGTCCCATAGAGCCCCTGTAAATAAAAATTAAATTTTATAAAACCCATTTCCTTTGGCCCCAGGGGGGCCGCTCCAGACCCCCCTCTTCAGGGGGGGGGAATGGACCCACCCCGGGGGCCCCCCCCCGAACGGGCATTTTCCCCCTCCCCGGGGGAAACTTAGACGGCGCACACACCGGGCCTACAAAAGGGGAAGGGGGAGGAGGGGCATCCCTCCTGCCTCCTCCCCGCACAGGGGACCCGGGCCGGGGGACCCGGCGGGGCCCCTCCCCGCCGAACTTTTCCAGGGGAAAGGAAAAACGCCAGCGAAACTCTTGGCCGGGGAATTTAAAAGACCCCCGCCCCCAGGGGGGGGGGCCACTCCCCCGGGGGAGGGCGGGAGGGGACCCCCAAAAGGGGGGACCCCCGAAAAAACGGGATTTTGGGGCATGGATGAATGGGGGCCCCACAGGCATAATATGGGCCACAGGCAGTAAATATGGGGCCACAGGCAGTAAATATGGGGACACAGGCAGACAGGGGCACGGCAGATAATGGGCCACGGGGCATAAAAAAAAGGGGCCACGGCAGATATAAGGGGCCAAGGGCAACATGGGGGCAAGGCAAACAAGGGGGGCCCCCGGCTAAAATGGGGCCACGGCGTAAAATGGGACCAAGGCATCAAGGGGGCCACAGGCAAAAAAATTGGGGCCACCAGGCTACAATGGGACCACCGGCCTAAAAGGGGGGCCCAGGCATTATTGGGGGGCCTCAGGCAGGGACATATTGGGGGCCACAGGCGTAATATTTGGGGGCCACAAACCCGTTATATTGGGACCACGGGGCGAAAAATGGGGCCAGGCATTTTATATGGGGCCACACAGTTTTTTTGGGGCCACAGGTATTTTAGGGGGGCCCACAGGCAGTACTTAGGGGGCCCACGGGCAGTATATATGGGGCCCAGGCAGACTTGGGGCCAAGCCAGTAATGGGGCCACCGGCAGTATCTAGGGGGCCACAGGAAGTACTATGGGGGCCAAGGCAGTAATGGGGCCCACGGGCAGTATATATGGGGCCACAGGCAGGCATAGAGGCCACAGGCAGTATATAGGGGCCACAGGCAGTAATAGGGGCACACAGGCGTAATAGGGGGGCCCAACAGGCGTCATTTTTGGGGCCACGGCAGTACATGGGCCACAGGCAGTACATAGGGGGCCACAGGCTTTAATAGGGGGCCACGGCGTATTAGGGGCACACGGGCAGAAAAAAGGGGGCCACAGGCAGTACATGGGGCCCCGGGCAGTATAAAGGGGGCCCCAGGCAGTACACATGGGGCCACAGGAGAAATGGGGCCACAGGCAGTAATATGGGGCCACAGGCAGTATATGAGGCCACGGCAGTATAAAGGGCCCACAGAGTAAATATGGGCCAAGGCAGTACATATGGGGCCACAGGCAGTACGGGGGCCACAGGCATATATAGGGGCCCAGGCAGTACATAGGGGGCCCAAGGCGTATATATGGGGCCACAGGCTGTATATAGGGGCACGGGGAGTATATAGGGGCCAAAGGGGCTGACAGGGGGAACGGGCATATATACGGGCACAGGGGCGTAAATGGGGGCACAGGAGTATATAGGGGCCACAGGCGTAAAGGGGCCCACGGGCCCAATATGGGCCACAGGCAGTATAGGGGGCCACAGGCATTTATATATGGGGCCACGGGGCATATATAGGGGCCACGGGGCATATATGGGGGCACACAGGCAGTACTTGGGCCACGGGCAGTATTATAAAATTGGGGCCACAGGCAACATAGGGGCCACAGCAGTATATGGGGCCACAGGCAGTATTTGGGGGCACACGGGCAGTACATATGGGGCCACGGGCAGTATATTGTGGCCCAGGCAGTATATGGGGGCCCCCCAACAGGCAGTACAAGGGGGGCCCCGGGCGTAATAGGGGGCCAAAGGCATACATGGGGCCACGGGGAGTATATATGGTCCACAGGCAGTCATAAGGGCTACAGGAAGAAAATTATGGGGCCCCACGGAGTACATGGGGCCACAGGCAGTAATTGGGGCCCCACAGGCCGGAAAATAGGGGGCCACGGGGGCAGTACATGGGGCCCGGGGCAGTTTTTAGGGGCCACAGGCAGTACTATGGGGCCACGGGCATTATATGGGGGGCCACAGGCAGTACAGGGGGGCCACAGGCAGTATTATTGGGGCCCAGCATTACATATGGGGCCACAGGCAGTACAGGGGGCCACGGGGCGTTATAGGGGGCCCAGGCGTATAGGGGTCCACGGGCAGTACATGGGTCCACGGGCAGTATATGGGGGCCACGGGCAGTACATATGGGGCCCAGGCAGTATATAGGGGGCCAAAGGGCCCGTATATAGGGGCACAAGGCATTTTTAAAGGGGGCCACAGGCAGTACTCTGGGGCCAAGGCAGTACTTGCCACGGCAGTTATAAAAAAATGGGGCCCAGGCGTAAATGGGGCCAAGGCAGTTATATGGGGCCACGGGAGTTATAGGGGCCCACAGCAGTCAGGGGGCCACAGGCAGTATATAGGGGCAACGGGCGAAAATATGGGGCCCAGGCAGTTTTAAATGGGGCACAGCATTATATAGGGGACACAGGCAGTATATATGGGGCCACAGGCAGTATTGGGTCCACAGGCAGTATATAGGGGCACACAGGCAGTACATATGGGGCCACAGGCAGTATATATGGGGCCACAGGCAGTATATAGGGGCCACAGGCAGTATATAGGGGCACACAGGCAGTACATATGGGGCCACAGGCAGTATATATGGGGCCACAGGCAGTCTATAGGGGCACACAGGCAGAAAATATGGGGCCACAGGCGGTAGATAGGGGCACAGAGGCAGGTAAGCGCTATAAAAATAACAACATTAATACTCACCTTAGCATCCCCGGCGAGCGCGCTCCGTCCTCTTCCGCTCCTCCGGCAGCTCCTCGGGCGCACAGCCTATGACGCGCTGTGCGCCCGAAGACAGGCAGTGGCGTGATGAGGTCATTACATCGCGCCGCTGCCAGCTGAGCAGCACGGGACCGTGGCGGGTCCTCAGTGCAATGAGGACCCGGCGGCCCCACTGTGTCGGACCCCTCGGCTGTATGTGTGTCCAGCGGACGCACATGCTGCTGAAGAGCGGCAGGGCCAGTCGGTGCTCCAGGCCCATGGCAGCGGCCTGGAGCACCGGGAGAATCGGGGCACCGGGAGTTTTATTCGGGGCCCGAGCCCCGAATAAAACAGCCTAGCGACGCCCCTGTACCTCGTACATGGGCAGGGGTAGTGCTGGGGCCATGACAGGTGGACAATACAAGGACGTCCCTCTTGTCTTTGTATTTGACCAACAGCAGGTCATTGCTGGATTAATATCTGCTTTTTCCCGTTGGGAACAATTGAGCTACAAAGGGTTTGGGGAGTCCCCTCTGGTTCTTACGCTCTGTGCCGCAGGCTGCAGTATGTCTGCAGCTAAGGCATTTAAAAAGTGGAATACTGGTGTAAAAGTTATCCATATGCAGGTGGTAACCTTTATCCAGCAGTGGGTGCACCAAATCCCACACTATTTTTCCACTAATTTTTAGGGAAGGGGGCATTCTGGGGGTACTATATGGCTGTCCTTCCCTTCATAAATCCAGAAGCTGTGGGTGGTACTGTGGCTGGAGGTACTCTTGCACAGCTTGTATATTTTTATCCCGTACCACGCTCTTTTACTGGGCAGGTATTGGTGAAATGTAAGCCTGCCCTTGAAATGTAAGAGGGACTCTTCTACACAAATACATTTTTCAGGGGTATAGACCGCTGAAAATTTGGCGCTGAAATGGGTGATAACAGTCCGAACTTTATACAAGCAGTCATAAGTGGGGTCATCACGGGGCGGGCACAGTGCATTATCGGCGTAATGCAAAAATCTTTGTATCTGTTCAAAGGACATGGCATGGCGGTAAAAGAGAGTATTGTAAAAAATATCAGTACTCCAATACTGCCGGGCCTCGGGCTTCTTCAATATGCCCATATGCAGAATAAGGCCCCAAAATGTCATCATCTATGCAGCATCCACGGGGGTCCACCTGCAGGATGAAGACGTGGGGTTTAGTGCCAAAAACTGCTGGGCATAGAGATTAGTCTGTGCCACCATGACATTTACAAAATCCTCAGACAAAAATCAATTTCAGTGAGGCCTGTAGTGTTGATACAAAGTCAGCTGGTAATCATCTGGGGTGTGACTACATATGGGGACACTACTTTGGAGGGTCACCTATTCTGACACGAGTGTGGCAATTTATTTTTTTTTTGACAAAAAAAATAAAAAAATTAATTACTTTAATAAAAAAAATAATCAAACGTTAGTAAAAAAAAAAAAAAAAAAAAAGACATCCATTGCTGCAAAATTATCCTAATTCTATAAAATTTGATTAAAAAAAATCAGTAGTACAAAAAAGTGCTAGTTATTTTTAAAAAAAAAATTAGCGAACGAGCGTCAGCGAAAAATAACACTGTTGAACGTCTGCTGGTAAAAAATACTACCCTAACACTAACGATAAAAAAAAGCTTGAAAAACTAACTAGCTAAATTTTTTTTATATACTTCTAACTAGAAAAAAAAATTATTTTTTTAACCATACGGACATCACTACCTCTTAAGTATTAGCTAACTTAACCATCCGTTTACCGATCACTAAAAAAATTTTAGTACAGCGGAAAAAAATTTTTTGGGCAACAACGAAGCGCAGGTGCTGGTCAATGATATGCCTCACTGACCAGTGCTCAGAGGCTGCAGGACGGTAACCCTGTTCCAACAACTGAGCGTGAACACCGATCAGTGATAACCGTCACTAATCAGTAGTGTTGAGCGATTTAATTGGGAAAAGTTAAAATCGAGTCGATTTTACAGTTTCTTGATCGCAATCCGCTCCGATCTTTTTCCTTTAAAATTGGGTTAAAAAAATTAACCTGATCATCCTCTTTCTTATTGACTATAATGGGAATTGGCGATCGGCTCGAGATCGGATTGAAAATCAGAACTATTTTCTACAAAATCGTGAATCTCTACTAATCAGCGGTTACAAGAAAAAAAAAGGAAAAAATTAACAGACGCTGACTAGTGATGCGTCACTAGTCAGCGTGGTTGTGCAACTATTTGGTGCAACCATGGGTATAAATAAAATAAAAATAAAAAACAAATAAAAAAAAATAAAAAAATCCTGCTAAAAAAAGCTTATTAGCGATAAAAGGATGCTCAGCTAGGCTGCCTGTATCTCTGATGAAGTCAGAGAGAACAGGTAGCCTAGCAACCACTTGAAGCCAACGGAGCTCAGACGGCAGGAGGCAGCACAGCGGAGAGGAGCTCCGCCGAAGATCTAACGGACCTGGGGGGCACAGAACCACTGGACCGCCAATGTAAGGCACAAATAACGATCGTAGAGTAGCGGGCACTGCTCTGATCGCTATTCCGAACTGGAATGGCAGCTCAGAGTGGTGCTCATTACTTTAAAGGGCGGACAAGCGCTGCGATTGGGTGGTCGGGACCGACAGACCAATGGCAGTGCTGGGAGTGGTGGTACCATCACCAACGCCCCCCAAACAAGTCAGTGATGATTGGTGCTGTGCCAGTAGGTGTAGCCATTGGATTATTACAGTAAAAGGCTGCAATTGGCTGTTCTGATTTGAACAGCCAATAACAGCAATTGCTGACGGGGTGGGGTTGGGGGGCATCGCTGCCCCCTTGGCATCAAGGGGAGATGTTCTGCTGTCAGGGACAGCAGTCATCTCCCCTGTATCTCCGTGTCTTTAGACACGTTGATTCTTGCAGTCAAGAATTTATGGGTACGTCCATTTGCGGGAAGTCACTTCCCGCTAGGATGTACCAATACGTCCCTTGTCGGGAAAGAGTTAAAGGGGTTGTTGAGTAGCTGATAGCTGACAGGCCGCTGTGGGTTATTCTTCTAGAATAGATGACTGTAGCGCTGGGTGTTGGCAGATTACCCCACTATTACCTCAGAGTTCCCTCTTAGGACCATAATAAGCCCTGATTTGGGTTGGGTTCACACAGTGGGCCAAAGGTATGAAACGAGCTATGCCAGATTTCTGCAGTAGTTTGTGCCAAATCCGACACATGTATAAAACAGTTGCACCAAAAATGGGTGCACCGTCGGACATCCTAGGCACTTTTAACTGCGCCAGTTCCTAGAGGATGTGTCGGGCCACATTCATAAGATCAGACACATTTATGAATGCTGCTTAACAGAATGTGTTGCAAAAATAGTGCACTAATCCACGCTATTTTCAAAGTGGCGATGCTAGGACTAAGGTTTTTTTCGACATAACACATTTTTGAAGTGCAGTGCTACACTTTCATACATATTGTCAAATGCTAGACTCACCTAAGGTACGACTGTTAGTCTAAGACAGTTTAAATAAATGTGGCCCAGTGGGATTACGACACAGTTACATCATGTAAGTATAGAGGGAAGCACATCCAAACAGAATAAAATGTGAAATTCACTTTATTATAATTACATAAGAAAAAGAGAATCCAAAGAGACAACAAACAAGTCCAATGTAATTGCAAAGTATGGAACTGGAAAGGTGGCAGAGTAGAGGAGAGTGGGAGTCGTAGTTGTCACGGGCTCTTGTCATGGTGGCTAGACTCCACCAAACCCTCTTATGCCGATCACAGCACATAGTGCAACAAAGTGGGGGAGCCTGTGGTGTGGATGGTGTTCTTACCCCTAGGGGCGCGCTCTATGTTGGTAGTTGTAGTCCTCCTGCTGTAGTGATGATGTGCGGAGGCGACCATGATGTGGTGCAGTTGAAGCAGGAGGCAGACGAAGGGTTAACATTTGGAACCAAGCAGAACTTGACCCTTTTATTTATCAGCAAGTTGTTATACATGGAATATCTCTTTATTTAGGTTACATACCTTTCTCCGCCTGCGTTGCAGCTATTAGAGGTCCCTTCTAAAGTAGTCCCTTATTTGGATGCAGTCTTGTCATCAAGGAGCACTCTAACCCCAGGAGAAATGACATCCTGTAGCATCATTCCAGATAAACTGCAAGGGGATAGCAGAGCGACCGCAGGAGAACTAGATGTAGATAGGCCAGAGGCAACATTCTGGACACCATCTTGTCGGCAGGCCAGCGGGGGGACTGCCTTATTGCACTACCTCTCATGTACACCTCCCTAGTGTACCTATCCAAGGGATACTCCAATACAGCTAGGCAGCAATCCTTTCCATAAAAGTCTTTAACCTTTTCCTATCCTTTGTCGAGTAGGATGTGACATTTAAAAAATGCCGTTCCAATTCTATTTTCTGAATATTTTTGACACACACAACTGTTTATGATGTTTATTTGAAGTTAATTCCGATGTGTGTTTTACATTGAAAGCAAAGTAAATCACACTGCATAATGTTAGATGCGTATTTGGGTTTGTTTAGGGTCCCAAAAAACACTACAAATTTTGGGCCATATTTACAGCTCAATGGCTGGACTAAACTGAACCCAGTAGCAAGCAGCTCTGGCCCATATGCTATCTGGAAAACTGAACAGGTGCAGCTAATTCCTGAGCAGCAGCTCACACATCCCACTACTAGGAGGGTTTCTGTGTTTTTTGTTGGACACCCAGAAAGTGCTGGGCTTATCTAATAGTATGGGTGTCACTAATAGGTTGTAGGCCAGCATGGTGCACCACATATATCTGTATTTATGGCACCCTTTTGTATCGCCTCATTTATATGCAATTGTAGTACCAGCAACCATCCCCCTCATACATTGAGGGTATGTGAGTTGTTGTTTTATTGGTATTTTTGCATTCGTGCAATCTCCCCATGCATTATACTGTGGCTTTTCTGCATGCTGGTGTGAACAGGTATTAAGTTAATGTGCAGTTTTTTATCATCTAATTGTTCCCCTAGTAGTGGGGTGTGTGAGCTGCTGCTCGGCGATTTGCTGCACCTGTTAATTTTTCCAAGGTAGCGTATAGGCGGGAGTTGCCTACTGGGTTCAGTCTAGTCCAGCCATTGAGCTGTGAATATGGCCCAAAAATTGTAGTGTTTTTGAGTAAGTAATGTCCCATTTTTGTATGTGTTTTTTCTGTAAATTGTTAGTGTAGGGACTCGCAAGACATGAGGACCGTTGACGCCGGTTGCGAGCTTGCGTACCGGGGCCCCTGTACCAACTAATACCTCATATTTAACATTTTTCCAGTATGTCATATTTTTTATCTGCCCAAGAATGCTGGAGAGCGGAGGGTGCCTGTGTTTTGTGTTGGACACCCAGAAAGTGCTGGGCAGCCCGCCTAATCTTATAGTATGGGCGTCACTAATAGGTTGTAAGCCAGCATGGTGTACCACATGTATCTATGGTATTTTTGGTATTTTTGCATTCGTGCAATCTCCCCATGCATTATACTGTGGCTTCTGTACATGCTGGTGTGAACAGGTATTAAGTTAATGTGCAGTTTTTTATATCATCTAATTGTTCCCCTAGTGGAGGGGTGTGTGAGCTGCTGCTCAGCAATTAGCTGCACCTGTTAATTTTTCCCAGGTAGCATATGGGACATATTTATCTGGTACTGGGTTCAGTCTAGTCCAGCCATTGAGCTGTAAATATGGCCCAAAAATTGTAGTGTTTTTTGAGCAAGTAATGTCCCATTTTTGCATGTGTTTTTTTCTGTTTAGGGTCCGAAACATGGATTCAAATACACATCTAAAACGGATCCAAAAAATGGATCTAAGACGCTGTGTGAACATACCCTTAATGTCAAGTGATGTCCCATTATTGTATACAGTCTGTAAACAGGAAGGATGGGACCAGAGGGAATCAGTAAGAAAGGTGCAGTATTCAGATTTTGTTTGTGACATAAAAAGCCTTATTGATACATCTCAGGTTCTTCCACTTGTCCCAGCTACTGCTCCACCTAATATCTTTATAGAACCTTCATATACCAAAAATGCAGCGTGAAGGGGCTCGGTGAAGGTGGTGGTGAAGGTGTGTAAGTGTCTGATGGGGTCACACAGCTCAAAAAAGGACAATTCCCCGGCCTCATAATCCAGACAGATCCTGACTCTATCACTGGAGAACTGGTGAGGTAACTGCAGCTTTTTACTGTCATGTATCACTACATACTTATTATTAACCTCCTGCCCTCCCCACAAACCCCAGGACTTATTACCTCCAGTGTATGGCAGATTGCCCCTGTCTATACTGAGGTAACACATCCCCACACTCCACAATCCTGATCCACTGATCTGCACATCCCAGTAATGTCGTCCTGTGGAGAAACTCCCTCTGCTTATCACCTGAAAACTCCTGAATCTCTCTGGTGTTTCAGGACGATTCTGGTAGGTTTCTGTCCATGTTGCAACTTTCAGGTCGTTTGATATAAGAAGATTATGATGAGCAGTGTTTATATCTAGTAATATGTCTACAGGATCCTGACCATAGAGCTCTACCTCTCCGGCAGCCGCTACCTTCTTCTCAACACCCCTAGTCCTGACGGTTCCATCAACACCCCTTTTTCTCTTACGTGATGCAGGTAAATATGTCTGATGGGAGGAGCATTTCCTTTTTTTCCCTTTTTTTGCGGGTGCAGCAGTCAGTAGGTATGTTATTACATCAGAGATACCTGCATGTAACACCCCTGTAATTACATCCACATCTACATCATGTGTCTTATCATCTCCCCCTGTGTCCTCATCACCTCCATCAAGTCCCTTTGTGTCCTCATCACCTCTATCATGTCCCCCTTGGTCCTCATCACCTCCATCATGTCCCCCTTGGTCCTCATCAACTCCATCATGTCCCCCTTGGTCCTTATCACCTCCATCATGTCCCCCTTGGTCCTCATCACCTCCATCATGTCCCCCTTGGTCCTCATCAACTCCATCATGTCCCCCTTGGTCCTCATCACCTCCATCATGTCCCCCTGTGTCCTCATCACCTACATCATGTCCCCATGTGTCTTCATCAACTCCATCATGTCCCCCTTGATCCTCATCACCTCCATCATGTACCCCTGTGTCCTCATCACCTCCATCATGTCTCCCTGTGTCCTCATCACCTCCATCGTGTCCCACTGTGTCCTTATCACCTCCATCATGTCCCCCTGGGTTCTCATCACCTCCATCATGTCCTCCTGTATCCTCATCACTTCCATCATGTCCTTTTGTGTCCTCATCACCTCCATTATGTCCTCCTGTTTCCTCATCACCTCCATTATGTACTCCTGTGTCCTCATCAACTGCATAATGTCCCGCTGGGTTCTCATCACCTCCATCATGTCCCCCTGTGTCCTCATCACCTCCATCATGTCCCCCTGTGTCTTCATCACCTCCCCTCTTCTCAGGATCACACAAGTCACCTGTGTCTGGATCCTGTAAGACAATCAGTGGATCCGTCATGTTACACAGCTCCTCACTGTGTTTTATCTTTCTGGACAGCTTGCATTTTTCTTTTTCCCGCTTCTGGATGACATCAGAGAGTGACAGTGACACCTTTTCCTTCCTGGAGATCTCACTTAGGACCCTCTTCTCCAGGTCGTCCAGCCGTCTCCTGATGTCTATAAAAAGGGCAGTGACTCTGTTGGCTTCTCCAGATACTTTTTCTTGAGCTTTTTTCCTGCGCTTTTCCAGACTCCGGACTCTTTTCTTGATCTTTTCTCTTTTTGTCATTAATTTCTGCAAGACACTTGTAAGTTTCTCCTTCTTCTTCTCTGAGGCCTCATCCAGCATATCCAACTGGTGTCCTCGGTGTTCTCCAGCCAAACTACAGGACACACAGATACAGACATCATCATCAGTGCAGTAATACTTCAAGACCTCTTTATGGACGGAGCATTTCCTGTTCTCCAGGTTGGTGCTGGGCTCAGTCAGGACATGTTCTGCTCCTTTGCTGTGAACTCTCAGGTGATTCTCACACAGAGAAGCCTCACACAACAGACAGGATCTCACAGCAGGTACCGGAGAGTGAATACAGTAAGTGCAGCAGATCACGGTCATCTCCTCCTGATGTTGCTGAGTAGACAGGAAATTTTCCAATACCTTACAAAGAGTTATGTATCTTTGCTGTGCAGACAGGAATAAACTCCAGACCCGTCCTGTGTATCCAGCACACGATCAATACAGACCCGGCAGAAGTTGTGTCCACATCTCAGGGTTACAGGATCTGTATGTAGACAGGCAGATAGAGAAGAGCAGCTCGTCTCTCGTGTCAGCAGGATGCACAAGAAATGAAACTTCAGCTGTACACAAAAATGAAACTTAAGACGTCTCTTATAGACGGTGCATAAGCACAAATTAAGTTGCACAATCTACTTCTAATAGCTGTTCATTAACCCTATACAGTAATATGTTCACAGGAAACAGACATCTTGTCTTTGGTCTTCAATCACAGTGAAGGCAGTTGAATTATCCAAGTTTATACTCTGTCCCACCACTAAGCCACATGCACATCATCTTTTTTCAGACCCCATTCACATCATCTCAGAATCCAATGGGATGCCTTGAAAAAGTTTGTCATCGTATACCACAGTAGGGTTCAGATGGAGCCTTGAGAGCCTAGAGGTCAAATGTAGTCTCTTTTGGAGTATGTGCTGTTTTCTGACCCTTTATGTTCTGGGCACAAATGTGTGATAGACCACTCTTTTGGGTCTGGCAGAAAAAAATTTTGTTTGGAAAAAGAGCAAATATAGTCGAAAAGAGACTACATTTGCCCTCAAGGCTCTTATGGATCCACCTCAACCCTACTGTGATGCACAATGGGAATGTTACATTTTCAAAAGGTTTTATTGCAAGACACAAAATCATACAGAAATGCAAACAGTCCATGATAATGTCTATAGAAGAAATAGATCTTTTGGGCCGCAGATGACAGAGCTCTGTCCAGCCGTGGTTAGGGATGTTTGGGGAGCAACGAAGTCCAGCCGAACAGGATAGCGGACTTGAAGCAACAGGACGGGACAGGATGCAGATACCAGGACAGGATACCGGACAGCAGGAACATTGGGAACCAGGAACACAGCAGACTCTAGACGAGATGCAAAGAGCAGACAGGACAGCAGACTTGGAAACCAGGAAGCCGGCAGACAGAGGATGGGAAGCAGACAGGACACTGGAACTATGGATTGCCAGATCCATTCAGGAACAAAGAGCGGTCCAGGAACGCAGGATCTCAGAGTCAGGAGTACAGGATCAGGGACATGGATTAGGAACATACCTTCATATTAGGGGCCTTTATGCATACCTATTCTAGGTCTCTATGCCTAGCTAGCAAAGGGGGGGGTCTACATACTTTGATATCTACAGGGGTTATATACTAGTACATACAAGGGACTGATATACTTATCTACTTACCGACAGGGGGTATATATACCTAGCTATGGGGCCTATATTCCTACCTACAGGGGCACTATATACCAACCCACCTACCTACAGGGGCTCTTTAAAACCAAATACTAGGGACCTATAGTCCTACTTATTGGGGGGACCTATACAACTACCTATTTACTTAATAGGAGACCTAGATATCTGCCTATTGGAGGACCTATAAATCTACCTAACTAATAGGGGCTGTACACCTACTTAATTGAGAACTACCTACCTAAAAGGGAATTTGCCTATCTGCCGACCTAGTTTGGGGGTGTACCTACATACTATATTGCAGGATTTAACTACCTCCTATATGGGGACACAAAACAAGACTAAAACTTGGTGGATAAATGGGGGCACTTTTACTGTTAGAGGGTCTTTAATTTACCTTTGGGGCACTTAAGGGGGAGCTTGTACGAGGTGGGAAATTTGGAAGGGAAAGGCGGGAAAAGTGAGGATAAAAGAGTTTGATTGGTTGTGGCCAGGAAAAATCATCATGTTGGTTTAGGCTGGATGGAGAAAAAAAGGGAACAACTCATCAAGAAGAAAATGACTCATCAGAAAAGATGTCTCCTGTGAGTGGATGTAACTTTAGGCCTGATTCACACGGCTCATTGCCGGCGTAATTGCGGGGATGGTTTTCCCCCCGAAATTTTCCGCAGCACCGGTGGCGGGGGGGGGGGCGGGGGGCCCCGCAGCTCCCGGCCCCATAACTTCATTATCTACGGCGCGTACGCGCCATAATAATTGAATTCATTTTTTTTCCCCCCGCGGGGGGATCGCTGAGCGGGGAGAAGAAACGGAATCCTAGTTCTCTATGAAAGTGGATTACCGTAGTTACTGGAGGGAAATGGACCCGACTGCAGCGAAAACCCCGGGCCAGTACGGCTCCAATCCACGCCCAAATACCGGTGAATGGGGCCTTACTGTTACATTAAAAAAAAACACTCAATTTTTTTCCCCCAATTCACGCCTAAAGGGCTGGACTAGACGAACCCAGTAGAGGCAACTCTGCCCATTGCACCTGGAAAAATTAGGTGCGCTAATTGCTGCAAAAACAGGAAAGAAAATTTTCTGAATCTCAGAATCTATATCGGAATATAAACAAAAAAATTTACCAAAGAAAAATACCCCAATTAAAACCCTAACTTTTAATCATTCCCCAAAAAAATTAATCAAAAAGAGGACAATAAAAAAAATCATCACTGTGAAAAAACCCCAAAACCCTAGGATAAATGGGGAAATCTCTCTCACCCCTAAGAGTAACTATATACCCTATGCACACCCCGGTCGGGGTTTATCGCCCTAAAAAAGGACGGTTCCCAAGGGAGAAACCCCTAAAACTCTTTTCCCTAAGCACTAGAATTAGAAAATAGGTAAAAAACGTTTCCCACATAAACAATATAACCAAGTTGTTAAAAAGGCTTCTAATAGAAATAGGGGGGTTGAGTCATAAAAGCCTTCCATTTTTTCAAAAAAGGGGAGTAAACCCCCAAAAGGGGAAAAAGGCCAATACATATTTATAACAAGGGTACTGTGAAAAAACACCACTGCATATTCTAGCCTTACTTACTCATTACCCAATTACAGGGCAGGCGGAAGGCAGAGAGTAATCGGAAAACGTAAGCCAAGGGTCAAACCAGAGAATACTGGATACAAAGGCAACAAGATACAAATGTTCTGGAAATAAAAGTCAACAAACTGGCAGGGAAGACAAGAGGAGGTGTACATTAAAAGATACTGGTGGCTGGCTATTTTTGGTGAAAGAGGCATCCTGGCCCTTTAAACCTTAAAAAACTTTCATGCGCATCCTAGGGGATGGGTATGCACATGTTGGCAACAAGTAGAGGAGAAGTACAGAATAGGAACGGAGAGAGGTGAGTGAGCGACAGAGCAGCTGGAGTGCTCTTTAACCCTTAGACTCCACCCTGGTAACTAAATTTTAAGCTGCCAACCATTTCTCCCTCTTGCCATCCCACCCCCACGATAAAATTGCAGGGTGCTGATCAGTTATTTGGCAGCTGGAAGCCTAATGTTGGCTTGCATAGGGGCCATGCTAGTGCTTCTATTACTTACTGCCTCAGACAGGAAGTAATACAACCACAATACACATGCACAAACACCACCACTTCACATCGTCTTTCCCATAAGGACAAGCACTTATTCATATAATCTTCTTAAAAAGTCTCTTTTATTCTTATATTCTTAATTATCTTATAAAATCCATTATATATAAATACAGCAGACTATATTCAAAAAACTGCTTTGCATATATTTGAGAACGGTCTTACTTGTTATATCCTAGGAGCAGGATCTCACATGGGAGCAGGGTCTGCAGTTTAGGAGTTACTAGTCGACACCATCTTGGCGTAGTAGCACGATTGCTACGTTTCAAGGGTAAACTCCCTCTTTGTCAAGCATGCTGTGGTGGTGTTTGTACATGTGTATTGTGTTTAAATACGAAGAGGGACCTTCGGTTACTACCACAAGCAACAAGCAGCAAGACTCTAGTTACATGCGCTGTTAATATAAAACGTTCCAGGAAGTAATACAACCACCATCTTGGGGCAGTCTTCTGCATTATTTGCATAATGCAGAAGGGTGTGGAAGCTATTGAGCCCCCTAGTGGTCAAGTACCCAGTGGGCTGTTTGTATAGGTGAAAAAAAAGCTTTAAAAGTATAAAAAATTATTAAAAATATAACGTTTAAATCAACCCCTTTGTCATTTTACAAATAAAGAAATAAGAATAAATACAAAAAATGTACACATAATTGGTGTCACTGAGTCCATAAAAGTCTAAACCAATAAAATATAACATAATTTACCTTGTACGTTTTACACCAAAGAAGTTCCAAATTAATACCAATAAAAACTAGACCTTGCTCCGAATAAAACAAACCATGAAAAGCTCTAGTGGAGGAAAAATTAAAAAAAGCTATTGGTCTCAAAAAACTGTGATGAAAAGCAAATTTTCATTTTTTTTTTTTAAAGTACGGTAGTAAAACAGAATGTAAACTATATACAGTCATATGAAAAAGTTTGGGCACTCCTATTAATCTTAATCATTTTTTAGTTCTAAATATTTGGGTGTTTGCAACAGCCATTTCAATTTGATATATCTAATAACTGATGGACACAGTAATATTTCCGGATTGAAATGAGGTTTATTGTACTAACACAAAATGTGCAATATGCATTAAACCGAATTTTGACTGGTGCAAAAATTTGGGTACCCTTATCATTTTATTGATTTGAATACTCCTAACTACTTTTTACTGACTTTCTGAAGCACAACATTGGTTTTGTAACCTCACTGAGCTTTGAACTTCATAGCCAGGTGTATCCAATGATGAGAAAAGGTATTTAAGGTGGCCAATTGCAAGTTGTTCTCCTATTTGAATCTCCTGTGAAGAGTGGGCATCATGGGCTCCTCAAAACAACTCTCAAATGATCTGAAAACAAAGATTGTTCAACATAGTTGTTCAGGATACAAAAAGTTGTCTCAGAGATTTAACCTGTCAGTTTCCACTGTGAGGAACATAGTAAGGAAATGGAAGACCACAGGGACAGTTCTGGTTAAGCCCAGAAGTGGCAGGCCAAGAAAATATCAGAAAGGCAGAGAAGAAAGAATGGTGAGAACAGTCAAGGACAATCCACAGACCACCTCCAAAGAGCTGCAGCATCATCTTGCTGCAGATGGGTCACTGTGCATCGGTCAACAATACAGCACACTTTGCACAAGGGAGAAGCTGTATGGGAGGTGATGCGAAAGAAACCGTTTCTGAAAGCACGCCACAACAGAGTCGCCTGAGGTATGCAAAAGCACATTTGGACAAGCCAGCTTCATTTTGGAAGAAGGTCCTGTGGACTGATTGAAACAAAGATTGAGTTGTTTGGTCATACAAAAAGGCGTTATGCATGGCGTCCCAAAAACACAGCATTCCAAGGAAAAACACTTGCTAACCCACTGTAAAATTTGGTGGGGTTCCATCATGCTTTGGGGCTGTGTGGCCAAATGCCGGCACTGGGAATCTTGTTAAAGTTGAGGGTCGCATGATTCACTCAGTATCAGCAGATTTCGAATAATGTACAAGAATCAGTGATGAATTAGAAGTTATGCCGGGGATGGATATTTCAGCAAGACAATGATCCCAAAACACCGCTCCAAATCTACTCAGGCTACTCATGCAGAGGAACAATTACAATGTTCTGGAATGGCCATCCCTAGTCCCCAGACCTGAATATCATTAAACATCTGTGGGATACTTTGAAGCGGGCTATCCATGCTCGGCGACCATCAAACTTAACTGTAACTTATTGTTTTGTAAAGAGGAATGGTCAAAAATACCTTCTACCAGGATCCAGGAACTGATTAAAAGCTACAGGAAGCTGACTAGAGGCTGTTATTTTTGCAAAAGGAGGATCTACTAATATTAATGTCACTTTTTCTGTTGGGGGTGCCCATACTTTTGCACCGGTCAAATTTTGGTTTAATGCATTATTGCACATTTTGTGTTTAGTACAATAAACCTCATTTCAATCCGGAAATATTACTGTGTCCATCAGTTATTAGATCTATCAGATTGAAATGGCTGTTGCAAACACCCATATATTTAGAACTAAAAATGATTAATATTAATATGGGTGCCCAAACTTTTTCATATGACTGTAAATTTGGTGTCAATTGAATTGTACTGATATTATATCACTTATACTGAACTGTGAACTCCATGGAAATAAACCCCCCACAAATATGGCACAATTACTATTTTTTATGCATTTCCCAGTACATTATATGTTATGTTCAGTGGTTTCATCTTGTCTCACACAGAACAAACCCTCATCTGTCTATGTAGACTGAAAAATAATTTCTTTCTTTTGGAACACGAGATGAAAAGAAAAATATCTGCGTCATTAAAGGGTTAATAAAACCGTTCATTCAGAAGCACTTTAGCTGTATTGGGCCTCATTTATGAAAACTGCCTAAAAGTAAGACTATCTTTGTTGCTCATAGCAACCAATCAGAGCTTGGCTTTGATTTTTCCAGAGCACTATAAGAAATGAAAGCTGAGCTCTGATTGATTTCTATGAGCTCTGATTGGTTGCTATGAGCTCTGATTGGTTGCTATGGGCCCTGATTGGTTTCTATGAGCTCTGATTGGTTGTTATGGATGCTGATTGGTTGCTATGGGCTTTGATTGGCGGTTATAAGCTCTGATTGGTTGCTATGGGCTCTGATTGGTTGCTATGAGCTCTGATTGGCTGTTATGAGCTCTGATTGGTTGCTATGAGCTCTGATTGGCTGTTATGAGCTCTGATTGGTTGCTATGAGCCCTGATTGCTATTGGCTCTGATTGGTCGCTATGGGCTCTGATTGGTTGCTATGAGCTCTGATTGGTTGCTATGAGCTCTGATTAGTTGCTATGGGATCTGATTGGTTGCTATGGGCAACAAAGGCAGTCTTACTGTTAGACAGTTTTCATAAACGAGGCCTAATGTGTTTGTCTATAATTGTGGCATAGAGAACAATCAGACCACATCCTATTAATAATAAATGCAGAAATCCAGCTCATTCCAGAAGGTTCACTTACCTTTTATACTGTGTTAAAAATTCTCCTTCTCTGCCTTTCTTATATGGATGCAGTAGGCCCCTATAAAGAAAGAATGGTATAGCCCAGAGACACATAGTAACGCCTCCCATAAACGCACTGAATGGACTAAACCTGGCGTCAGTCATGTGACCTATCGCAGGTCATGTGACCACAGGTATCCAGTTGACACTGCCCAGGTATGTAACAGGTGATAGAGTGAGGAGCAGAGCTCGTACACTGGGCCTCATTTATGAAAACTGTCTAAAAGTATAGCTGTATTTGTTGCCCATAACAACCAATCAGAACCTATAGCAGCCAATCAGAACTCAGCTTTCATTTTACCTCACCAGTTTTAAAAATCAAAGCTGAGCTCTGATTGGTTGCTGTGAGCTCTGATTGGTTGCTATAGAGAACAAAGACAGTCTCATGTTAGACAGTTTTGATAATGAGGCCCAGCCTTCCTCCCTGCAGCTGCAGCTCTGTCAGTGTCTGTGTAGCATCTTCTCTCTGTCTCCTTTCTGTTGTAACCCCATCACCGCCGCAGCCATTTTTGACCTTTCTGACAGAGCCCTATTTTTTAAATCTGGCATGTGTTAATTTATGTGGGAATAACCTTTTGATACTTTCCCCTATTCATGTGATTCATAGCCAGGTGTATCCAATGATGAGAAAAGGTATTTAAGGTGGCCAATTGCAAGTTGTTCTCCTATTTGAATCTCCTGTGAAGAGTGGCATCATGGGCTCCTCAAAACAACTCTCAAATGAGCTGAAAACCAAGATTGTTCAACATAGTTGTTCAGGATACAAAAAGTTGTCTCAGAGATTTAACCTGTCAGTTTCCACTGTGAGGAACATAGTAAGGAAATGGAAGACCACAGGGACAGTTCTTGTTAAGCCCAGAAGTGGCAGGCCAAGAAAAATATCAGAAAGGCAGAGAAGAAGAATGGTGAGAACAGTCAAGGACAATCCACAGACCACCTCCAAAGAGCTGCAGCATCCTCTTGCTGCAGATGGTGTCACTGTGCATCGGTCAACAATACAGCACACTTTGCACAAGGAGAAGCTGTATGGGAGAGTGATGCGAAAGAAGCCGTTTCTGAAAGCACGCCACAAACAGACTCGCCTGAGGTATGCAACAGCACATTTGGTCAAGCCAGCTTCATTTTGGAAGAAGGTCCTGTGGACTGATGAAACAAAGATTGAGTTGTTTGGTCAAACAAAAAGGCGTTATGCATGGCGTCCCAAAAAAAACACATTCCCAAGAAAAACACTTGCTACCCACTGTAAAATTTGGTGGAGGTTCCATTATGCTTTGGGGCTGTGTGGCCAATGCCGGCACTGGGAATCTTGTTAAAGTTGAGGGTCGCATGGATTCAACTCAGTATCAGCAGATTCTTCAGAATAATGTACAAGAATCAGTGATGAATTAGAAGTTATGCCGGGGATGGATATTTCAGCAAGACAATGATCCCAAACACCGCTCCAAATCTACTCAGGCATTCATGCAGAGGAACAATTACAATGTTCTGGAATGGCCATCCCAGTCCCCAGACCTGAATATCATTGAACATCTGTGGGATACTTTGAAGCGGGCTGTCCATGCTCGGCGACCATCAATCTTAACTGAACTTGAATTGTTTTGTAAAGAGGAATGGTCAAAAATACCTTCATCCAGGATCCAGGAACTGATTAAAAGCTACAGGAAGCGACTAGAGGCTGTTATTTTTGCAAAAGGAGGATCTACTAAATATTAATGTCACTTTTCTTTTGGGGTGCCCATACTTTTGCACCGGTCAAATTTTGGTTTAATGCATATTGCACATTTTGTGTTAGTAAAATAAACCTCATTTCAATCCGGAAATATGACTGTGTCCATCAGTTATTAGATATATCAAATTGAAATGGCTGTTGCAAACACCCAAATATTTAGAACTAAAAATGATTAAGATTAATATGGGTGCCCAAACTTTTTCATATGACTGTAAATTTAGTGTCAATTGAATTGTACTGATATTATATCACTTATACTGAACTGTGAACTCCATGGAAATAAACCCCCCACAAATATGGCACAATTACTATTTTTTATGCATTTCCCAGTACATTATATGGTATGGTCAGTGGTTTCATCTTGTCTCACACAGAACAAACCCTCATCTGTCTATGTAGACTGAAAAATAAGTTCTTGCTTTTGGAACACGAGAGGAAAAGAAAAATATCTGCGTCATTAAAGGGTTAATAAAACCGTTCATTCAGAAGCACTTTAGCTGTATTGGGCCTCATTAATGAAAACTGCCTAAAAGTAAGACTATCTTTGTTGCTCATAGCAACCAATCAGAGCCCATAGTAACCAATCAGAGCTTGGCTTTGATTTTTCCAGAGCACTATAAGAAATGAAAGCTGAGCTCTGATTGATTTCTATGAGCTCTGATTGGTTGCTATAGCTCGATTGGGTTCTATGGCCCTGTTTGGGGTTTTCTAGACTCTGTTGGGTTGTTTTGGACTCTGATTGGTTGCTATGGGGCTTTGTTTGGGCGTTTAAAAGCCTGATTGGTTGCTATGGCTCTGATTTTTCTATGAGTCTGATTGGCTGTTATGCTCTGATTGGTTGCATAAAGGTCTGATTGGTTGTTTTTGAGCTCTATTGGTTGCTATGAGTCGATGCTTTTGGCTCTAAAGGCCCTAGGGCTCTGTTTGGTTGCTATGAGCTCTGATTGTTCTATGACTCTATTGTTGCTAGGGGGACTGATTGGTTGTAGGGAACAAAGGCATCTTACTGTTAACTTTTTTCATAAACGAGCCTAATGTTTTTTCTATAATTGTGGCCTAGAGAACAATCAGACCAATCCTATTAATAATAAATCAGAAATCCGCTCATTCCAAAGGGTTCACTTACCTTTTATACTGTTTAAAAATTCCCCTTCCTGCCTTTCTATATGATGCAGTAGGCCCCTATAAAGAAAAATTGGTAAAAAGGCCCATCAGACACTAGTAATTGGGCCTCATTAATGAAAACTGCACTAAAAGTAAGACTATACTTTGTTGCTCAACACCATCAGAGCCCAAGTAACCAATCAGAGCTTGGCTTTGATTTTCCAGAGCACTATAAAAATGTAACAGCTGAGCTCGATTGATTGCTATACTCTGATTGTTGTAGGGGTCTGATTGGTTACTATGGGCCCTGAATGTTTCTATGGCTCTGATTGGTTTTCTGACTCTGATTCGGTTCGCTATGGGCTTTGATGGCGTTTCAAGCCTGATTGGTCTATGGCTCTGATTGATTGCATAGCTCTGATTGGCTGTTATGAGCTCTGATGTGCATGACCCTGATTGCTATTGGCTGATTGTCGCTATGGGCTTGATTGTTGCTAATGACTCTGATTGTAGCTATGACTCTGATTAGTTGCATGGGATCTGATTGGTTGTATGGGCAAAAAGGCAGTCTTAGTTTAGACAGTTTTCATAAACAGGCTAATGTGTTTTCATAATTGTGGCATAGACAATTCAGACCACATCCTATTAATAAAAATGCAGAAATCAGCTCATTCAAAGGTTCACTTACCTTATACTGGTTAAAATCTCCTCTTGCCTTTTATATGGATGCAGAGCCCCTATAAAGAAAGAATGGTTATAGCCCAGAGACACATACGTAAGCTTCCCATAACGCATGAATGGACTAAACCTGGCGTCAGTCATGTGACCTATCGCAGGTCATGTGACCACAGGTATCCAGTTGACACTGCCCAGGTATGTAACAGGTGATAGAGTGAGGAGCAGAGCTCGTACACTGGGCCTCATGTATGAAAACTGTCTAAAAGTATAACTGTATTTGTTGTCCATAACAACCAATCAGAACCTATAGCAGCCAATCAGAACTCAGCTTTCATTTTACCTCACCAGTTTTAAAAATCAAAGCTGAGCTCTGATTGGTTGCTGTGAGCTCTGATTGGTTGCTATAGAGAACAAAGACAGTCTCATGTTAGACAGTTTTGATAATGAGGCCCAGCCTTCCTCCCTGCAGCTGCAGCTCTGTCAGTGTCTGTGTAGCATCTTCTCTCTGTCTCCTCTCTGTTGTAACCCCATCACCGCCGCAGCCATTTTTGACCTTTCTGACAGAGCCCTATTTTTTAAATCTGGCATGTGTTAATTTATGTGGGAATAACTTTTTGATACTTTCCCCTATTCATGTGATTCAGAGACTGTTTTCTCCTGAAACATTGTGCTTTAAGTTAGTAATACATTTTTGTCGAAATTTGCCATTTTTAAGCTTCATAAATTTGTTTGTGTAAAACAGTTATACCACATAAAATAGTTTATAACTAGCATCTGCCATATGTCTACTGTATGTTGGCATCATTTTTAAAAAATCTTTCTATTTTTTACAGTAGGGGCATATAAATTTGTAGCAATTTTTCACATTTTCAAGAATTTTTTTGGGGGCACCAGATGTGGCTTTGAGGGGCCTGTATGTTAGACACCCCCATAAATGACACCCTCTAAGAAACTGCACCCTTTTAAGTATTCAAAACAGCTTTTAGGGAGTTTGTTAATAATATAGGTGCGTTACAGAAATTGACAAATTTGATAAAGTGGACGTGAAATTTTGAAATTTCACTTTTTTTGCTAATTTTAATCCATTATTTACTAGGGCAGAGTAGATGTTACCATCAGAATGCAATTCAACATGCCATTTTTAAAAATATTCCATACGTGGCTCTAGTGCGTTATTTGACTCAACCACAAGGAGGTGTAACTACTAAACATTGGGGTCCCATTTTCATTAAGATATTTTGTAGGCACCATTACTGATTTGGGGGCATCCTAAGGCGTTAAATCACCCCTAAAAAGAAGGAATATGTTCAGGGTTGTACTTAGTATATTGACCCCACAGGTGTTTCATTGATTATTTTTAGTGTTAAGAAAATAAATTTTTTTGCAATAATATGCAGTTTTAGCTACAAATTATTCATTTTCATAAGGAATCCTGGAAAAAGAGCATTTCAAAATGTGTTACACAATTTCTTTCAAGTTTGGCAATACCCTATATGTGGGTGTAAACTGCTGTTTGGACACATGGCAGGACCTATGAGGAAGGAAGTGCTATTTGGCTTTTGGAACGCACATTTTAGTGGGTGCCATGTTGCATTTGCAAAGCCCCCAAAGTACCCCGACACATTAAACCTTTCTGAAGTAGTCCTAGTTTGGATTCTCTACCTCTCAGGGATTTCAACTAATGGTGTATTGTGCCTTCTGGGTGCATAGGTGTTCCACAGTTTTTTAGCGGTGGGCCATGAAAATTGAAAAGTGTTTTTTCAGTTTCATTTTCACAATTACAACGCTATCACTTTTATATTTTTTAATGTTTTACTTCTTATACACAATAAAAGTGTTTGTAAAGAATGTTGTTTTTTTATGTAGCCATAGTCCGACAGCCATAATTGTTTTTATTTTTCAGCATACAGAGCTGGTTAAGGGCTTGTTTTGTGCAGGGTAAATTGACGTTTTTATTGGTACAATTTAGGGAGGCGGGATGAACAAAATACAGCATTCCTGATTTTTTACAGCAATCATCGTAAGTATAAGTTACATTTTACCTTTACTCAGCAGGTCGATACAATTACAGTGATATCCAATTTGTGTATTTTTTTTATGTTTTACTGCTTTTACACAATAAAAATGCTTTTATTTAAAAAAGGAAAACACGTTTTTGCAGCGCCATGGCTTCATAGCCATAACTTTTTTTTTTTTCTTTGTACAGAGCTGTATAAGGACATGTCCCCACGGCACGGGTTTGCGGCTGGTTTTTCAGACAGTTTGCGGTTTTGCAGACCGACCGCAAATGAACACACCGGGATTCTTTGGAAAACCCGTGCAACAGTCCCCACTGCATGGGTTTTCTGCCCGGCGATTTTTCAAACCGCCACCCGCCCAAAAAATATTGAGCATGTTCATTCTTCCATCCGGTTTTCGTACGGAATATGAACATGTGAATGGGAAGGGGGAGGGCTTTTCTCCGCTCATCGCGGAGAAAAAGCCAACCCCTCCCCCCCCACTCGCGGCCGTGGGGACAGCACACAAGCTGGACAAATAACGGTCGAATAAACCAACCGGTAATTGTCCTCTGCCGCGTAAACGGGCCCTAAGAGCTTGTTTTTTGCAGAATGAGTTGATATTTTGTTGGTAAAATTTTTTGGGGGTCATGACTTTTTGGTCGTCTTTAAATCCAATTTTTGAGAGGCAGGAGAAAATGGGTTGATATGATTACAGCAATATTCAATTTATATCATTTTTATGTAAAAAAGTGTTTTTATTGCATAAAGTAATATTTATGCATCAATATCTTCTGATAGCTATAGCTTTTATTCTGTAAATGGAGCTGTTTAAGTTTTTTTTTGGGGGGGACAAATTGATGTTTTCATTGATACGACTTTGGAGTTTATTTGAATATTTGATCGCATTTTATTCTATTTAATGTGCTGTGGATGAACAAAAATTGTATTGTTGGGGCAGAGTAGAGGGCTGCAGGCACCGGTAGCCACAGATCGGGGCTGCTACTTTTCACGGAGGCTAACCCTCACATCAACCGCACCTCTTCCACCAGTGAAGAGGGGGTCTGCACTGTTGGAGATGATGGTGGTAGTAGTTCCCCCGGGCACGCTCTGTAGATGGTCTCTCTCTCTACTGCCCGCGTGTCCGATGGTGTACGAGGTGCTCTTGATGTGCGGGACAGAAAGAAACAGGCAGGAGACAAGGAGTTAACGGTGGTAAAACATTTGAGGCCTTTTTATTTCAACTCAGCAAAATATGGTACAGCACATCGCAGCAGACATCCTTCACAAAACAGCTCCATCTTTCCAGTTACAGCCACTCTAGACCGAGGCAGGGTGATGATGTTCCTAAACCCAGTCCCTCGCTGAACTAACTCTTTCCTGCTTCCACTCCCATGAGGCCATGGAAGATAAGGGATTAAAGCCGTACTCCGCAGTTGTTCACACAGATTCCCTGAAGTTAGATATCAGTGCAGAGACCAGCTCCTTTAGGGTATGTTCACACGCGGTAATTTTGGCGCGCATTTCGCCGCGTATTTGCGCTCTTGTACGGGCGAGATGCGCACCGAAATTACGATAATCCATAGTTCTCATAGAGAACTATGGATTACGCCTCATCCCCCTGCGTGTACAAAACGATCGTATTGTACACGCTGGGAGATAAGTGACATGTCAATTACTTGCGGTGAATACGCGCTGTGAGCAATGAATGTCAATGGGGCCGGAGTGCTGTCCCCCTGCACCGTGGGAGTGTGCTCGTATTAGTGCGAGCTCCCGAAAGACACGATGTACTGCGGCGCGTACTGTACATGCCGTAGTACATCGAGTGAACATACCTTTAGAGAGACCCATACTCATCTTGGCAGATGAAGACCTGGAGAGCCCAGCTCCCCTGGAGAGACAACTCCTAGCCAGTAGAGACACAGAATAATAAGTGTACCTATCTTTTATAACCCACTAATCTGACCCCACCCTGGTGTTTTTATGGTTTCTCCCGCCAAAGCCTTGAGTAGCTGCAAAGGGGTTTAAATTTTCTGAAAAAAATAACCAGCCTATACACTTTTCCAAGACAAATCAGAATTTACGGGCGCACCCAGGGGTAAAAAGGGGGTAAAATTCTGGAACCTTTTAGTCAAAAATAGTAGAAAACAGGCAAATGAATTTTCACTTATTAAACATTAAACTTTTAGTTTATCCTCCCTTTTAACTCCTGATATACTTAGCCCTGGATCTTTCCCAAAAGTTTTCCGGTGGGGTTTAACGTGGATCTAAGGGATTAAGTAAGCTCCAGTCATGGCCGACAGAGCATGGACCCAGCTGTAATGAGTCTAAACATTAATAAAAGGAGACCTACAGTTTTGGGAATGGGGAATCGTTTAAAAACCCCCAACACAAAGAAAAAAGTGTACAACACTATTTGACTTTATCGTGTGCACCGCTAGGCGCTGCAAAATGCATGTCGATGCTCAATGACATTACCAGACATAATCAGGATGGTTTTACTCAAGTATTTTAAGTTGGATTCCACGTGGATTCCGATTTGAAATACTCATCGAGTGTAGAGAGCCTAAGGGATAACAAGCCTATAACTAAAGACTATAAAACAAGAAATAAGGATTTTTTCCAAAAAAAACTTTTTTTAAAAGAAAAGGGGTTTTTTGGGGTAATCATTAAGCTTTAATTTGATAAATGAATGTTCCTTCATGTTAATAAGATGGGAAAAAAAGTGCATCATTGATTCTGCTTTGTTTTCTCACTGATCCTAACAGCCCCGGGGCCCTTTCTTATTTAGAAATTGTAATTAGCATGAGGCCCTCCCTTTATCAAAAATGCTAGAAGTAAAACTATCTAGTTGCCCATAGCAACCCAACAAGTCATAACAACCAAAACAGACCACACAAACCCCAAACAGAGCTCATAGCGCCAAACAGAGCAATAGCAATAACAGACCATAGCAACCAATCAGAGCTCTGGGCCAATCAGAGCCCATACAACCAAAAGAGCCCATAGGACCAATTAGAGCCCACAGCAAAAATCAGAACCCTAGTGCCAATCAAGCCCATAGCAACCAATCAAGCTAAATGACCAATTAAAAGCCACACAACGCCCGAGCTCATAGTGACCAATCAAGCCCATAGCAACCCAAACAAGCCATACAACAATCAAGCTCAAAACGACCAAACAAGCCCCTAACAAAAAATGACTCTAGCGATTAATCAGAGCCCATAGCAACCAGACTCTAGCAACCAATCAGAGCCCTAAAAACCAAAACAGAGGTCATAGCGAACAATCAGACCCCATAGCAACTAATCAGAGCTAATAGCGATCAATCAAGCCATGGGCACCAGAGCTCATAGCAACCAATCAGAGCCCATAGCAACCAATCGAGCTCATAGCGACCAATCATAGCCCATACCAACCAATTCAGGTCTCAGCTTTCATTTTTTAAACAGCTCTGAAAAATGAAAGCTGAGTTCTGATTGGTTGCTATGGGCAACAGAGACACTTATTTCTAGACAGTTTTGATAAATGAGGCCCTATGTGTCAGTGACATCACATGAGCTCTGACTGTTGAGGTCAAGTGATGTCCCATTATTGTCTACAGTCTGTACACAGGAAAGTTTGGACAAGAGAGAATCAGCAAGAACGGTGCGGTATCGATACATTTCAGGTTCCTCCACTCGTCCCAGCTACTGCTCCACCTAATATCTTAACAGAACCTCCATGTACATGTAACACAGCATGAAGGGGCTCGGTGAAGGTGGCAGTGAAGGTGTGTAATTGTCTGATGGGGTCACACAGCTCATAAAAGGACAGCTGCCCGGCCTCATAATCCAGACAGATCCTGACTCTATCTCGAATAGTCTGGTGACATAACATGATCTTTTTACTATCATGCATAACAAAATACTCATGACTTCCTAAATGTTTTCCCCACAAACACCAGGACTTGTTATTAAATCCAATGTATGACTTACGCCGCATCCTGTTAATACCTGGATAACACATCCCCACACTCCAACTCCATGATGACTCGCTGACCTCAACATCCCAGTAATGTCGCCCTGAGGAAAACCTCCCGCTACTAATCACCTGATGATACTGGAATCTCTCTATTGTTTCAGGACGATTCTGATTAGTCATTGCCCGCGTTGCAGCTTTCAGGTCGTCTGATATAAGGATAGTATTAGAAGCTGTGTTTATATCCAGTAATATCTCTGCAGGACCCTGACCAAATATTCTGTCCTCTCCTGCAGCCGCTCCCTTCCCCCCAACATTTCCAGTCCTGACTATTATATCACCGGCTCTTTTTTTTTTAGCTGATGCAGGTAAATCATGTGTGTGATTGGAGGAGAGTTTCCTTTTTTTCCTTGTTTTGCGGGTGTGATGGTCTGTAGATACTTTATTATATCAGAGAAACATGCCTGTAACATCCCTGTAATTACATCCACATCTACATCATATTTCTTCTCATGTCCCCCTGTGTCCTCATCACCTCCATCATGTCTCCCTGTGTCCTCATCACCTCCATCATGTCCCCTTGTGTCCTCATCACCTCCATCATGTCCCTTTGTGTCCTCATTATCTCCAACCTCCTCACGATCACACAAGTCACCTGTGTCTGGATCCTGTAAGACAGTCAGTGGATTCGTCCTGTTACACAGCTCCTCAATGTGTCTTATCTTCCTGGACAGCTCGTCCTTCTTTATTCCCAGCTGCTGGATCAGAGCGGAGGACGAGAGTGTTACTTCCTTTCCCCGCTTGGAGATCTTACTCAGGACCCTCTTCTCCAGGTCGTCCAGCCGTCTCCTGATGTCTATAAACAGGGCAGTGACTCTCTCAGCTTTTCTAGCTACTTTTCCTTGAGTTTTTTTCCTGCGCTTCTCCAGACTCCGGACTCTTTCCTCAGTCTTCTCTCTCTTTGTGATCAGTTTCTGGAGAACATTTCTCAGTTTCTCCTTCTTCTTCTCTGAAGCTTCTTCCAACATCTTTCCCCGGTGTCCCCAGTGTTCCCCATCCAATCCGCAGGACACACAGATACAAGCATTGTCCTCAGTGCAGTAATACTTTAACAGCTCTTTATGGATTGAGCATTTTCTCTTCTCCAGGTTGGTGTTGGGCTCAGTCATGACGTGTTCTGCTCCTTTGCTGTGAACTCTCAGGTGATTATCACACAGAGAAGCCTCACACAGCAGACAGGATTTCACAGCAGGTACAGGAGAGTGACTACAGTAAATGCAGCAGATCCCGGTGATCTCCTCCTGATGTTGCTGAGTAGACAGGAAATGTTCCAATACTTTACGAAGAGATATATCTTTGCCGAGCAGGTCACTCCTGAAACTTGTATCTACATTCAGGAGAAGAATAAGATCCAGACCTGTCCTATTCTGAACATGATTAACACAGCCCCGGCCGAACTTGTGTCCACATCTCCAGGTTGTAGGTTCTGTATAAGTGGTCAGACAGATGGACGGTCGAGGTTGTCTCTCAGGTTAGCAGGATGTACAAGAAATGAAGCATCAGCTGTACAAAAAACGAAACTTAAGGTGTCTTTTATAGAGAGTGTTTCAGCACCACTGATGTTACACAATCCACTTCATTAACCCTATAACCTGTTCACTGGAAACATACATCTTTGGTGACATGTATGAAAACTGGGGCCGACTTGCCAGTTTTAAATCGCTTTAGCTGAGTGTAGAACACGATAGTATGTATGAAGCTTTTGCACAGTCATAAATGTGTATGTGGTATGAAGCCAAAATGTGGCGCATTACTATTGGCGTGAGTGGTGCGCCAGAAACGTGTATAAAGTCTCGCCAGAATTCCTGACTGGCATCTGGAGCCATGCTGAACATGCCAATCGGCAAACAAAATATCAGCTCTTTCCCAAATAACATCATTAAAGTGCTCTAAACTAAGTTAATTATAAAACCAGATAAAATGCTATCATATAAAATGAATATCAAATTAGATAATATACAAAAAATATAAAATGATATAATATGACATTAAATAATATAAAGTTAATATCAAATAAGATAATATACAAACAATATAAAATGATATAATATAAAATTAAATAATATAAAATTATCAAATTATATAATATAAAATAATTAAACAAATTGTAATGGTCAGTGGTAGTGGATCCCATGGACCACCACAAGAGATGGTGATAGCCACGCCAGGGAGAGGAATCTAAGTAGGTCCGGTTTTTACCAGAGCCCGCCGCAAAGCGGGATGGACTTGCTGCGGCGGATTGCTACCAGGTCGCTACCCCTGACGTGACTTGCTTGTGGCGGCGGCCTAGGTGCGCATGGTACAAAATTGTGAAGCAGGCTCGTAGTCGGGGACAGGCAGGAAGGTCAGGACAGGTGGCAATGGTTCGTGGTCGAGGGATGGAGGCATAATGGTACGATACACAGTACAGGCAACAAGACACAATGGAACGCTTCCTCTCTAGGCACAGGGCACTATCGATTCGGCACGGTAATTGGGAAGGGGCAGGCTTAATTAGGACCAGCGGCCGGCAAAACCAATCACCGGTGCACTGTCGCTTTAAATTTAGCTGAAGCACCGTGCGCGCGCCCTAGGTGGCGAGCGCACGCCGGTACGGAAACAGGAGCGCGGCTAGGTAAGTGAGGAACAGAGCTGCGGGTGCGTCCGCAGCCCGAATACCGGGCTGCGGTGCCACTTGCAGCCAAGACACGGGGGTCGCGGGGACACTCGTTACACCAATACAGCATGTACGATAAATTCCATCCTCAGTTGGGCATCTATGGGGTTTTTGTAGTATTATCAGCGATTACATACATATCTCAGAAGGCTAGAAATAAAATTAAAGCTGTTAAAATAGCATCACAGTAAATACAAACTCTAGTAGTGATCATGCTTGGTGACACCTTGGTAGATGGCTACTGCCGTATGTGGAATGTAGGCTGGAAGCAGGCAAATAAAAATAAAACAAACAAAAAGTTCCTAAAAATCTTAAACAACTTGCAAAATCCTGATGTATTGAGCTACTGACCTACATTTGGATGAATAAAAATTTTATTACATTGTAAAAGTATAAAAATAAATATTTCAAAAGATTTTAATTAGAAAAAAACAAAACAAATCTAAACACAATTTTATAATTAACATAAATTTTCATTCGAAATTCATCTTAGTGAACTGCATTCGCCTCTATTGGGAAGAAGAGAAGAAAGTATTAGAATACAAATATAACTGTTGCTAACAATGATTGGCACTAATAGCTCCTTATTTTCACTGTGCCAATGATTGTGCTCGCTCCGAGGGAGTGTAACTTCACAGAGCCTCAGATGGTAAGGCTGGCTGAGCCCATGATAGCCACCAGGTGAAACCTCAGAGCAGTTCCCAACATTGACAGCTGACCACAGGGTCAGAAGTGCCAAGATAAGACACCAACAGACAGAAACAAGATTGGGCAGAGAAGGGGTCTGGGCAGGCAGAAGCAGGTACAGGAGACAGTCAGGTACCATAAGGAAGAGGACTAAAACAAAAGCAAGATACAGGGCTAGGTTCAGGATGAGACACCAGCAAGACATACGCAGGATATAAACAAGGAGCAGACTAGAAAAGTTACAGAGCGGGTCCTAAGGCAGGGACCAAATAGAGGTGAAGAAAAAGATTCTAAAGTTCTAGTTCGAAGCGCCATTTTCAGTTTAGTTTTCAGCGGCTTTCGGCACTTTTGGCGGATCACATTTCTGCTCTTTTGGCAGCCATCCAATCACATTTCTGAACTTTTGGCGGCCATCTAATCAGTGCAGAGCACAGAGAAGTGTCAAAAACATCCCTCGGGTGAGGTGTAGGACTCTCATGGCTGCTAAAATCACATGACCATTGTTATATATTTTTCACTCTATTGCCTTGTGAACGCCATTTTCAGTCACACTCTCTGTACTGTACAGCCCGCTCTTTGTTAAAAAAGCATTTTTTCTCACCATAGACAGCAATAGTTAGGAGTTTGGTATTGCTGGCTGCATCTTTCCCCACACCCAGAAAGCTGTAATTTGGCGACATTTGCAGGCTCACATAACGCCTAACTCTCATATAAAATGGATAAAATATTCAAGGGGTTCTCCGGGAAACGAAGAAAAACTGAATAACATAACCACATTCATTATGAAAAAATTCCTAAAAATTTTTTTAATTAAAAGTCCCTTTTTGTTGGGGGTTTCTTATAAAAAACAAAATGGCCGCCCGGGGCTCCTTCCTCAGCAAAAAACCCGTCCTACGGGGAAAGGACAACTCGAGCTACAAACCTG